>PVKU01015429.1:6469-18481 GCA_004027475.1 Anoura caudifer | reverse complement strand
TTTAAAAAAAAGTTTACAGTATATACAATTATTTTTTAATTGGCAGTATTGTGGAAGTCGTATTTACAGTCCTTTTTTTCTCTTTTTTTTCAATAAAGACATCATGAGTCATGACTTGAAGGGATGTGTTGAGGTAGAATGTTTTGATATTAAACAAGGTCTGCTCAGAGGGTATCCAGACATGTAATATGAAAACTAAAGACATTTACTGAATGAGGTACAAGAATCATTGTAAATAGTACAGTGACACCTCAGGCCCTTTCAAAGTAGGCACCTTGGGACCTCACACAGTTTTCTCAGTTGGCACCAGCTGTCCCATCGTATTTTTCTGAATGTTATTTCCTGAACAGTGTGACATCTCTTCCATTTCAAAGGTGATTTTAGTTTTGGGAAAACTGGAAGTTGCCTGGCATCAAATCTGAGCTAGAGGAAAGCTGAGTGACCTGGGTGATTTAATGTTTCACCAAAACACTCTGCATGAGACATGATGCACAAAGAGTGCATTCTTGTGGTGAAGCTGCTATTCTTCAGTTACCCATAGTGGCAGTCTTCTGAATCATGTGAATAGATTCCATGGAGAAATGTTGAAACTTATCAGAATATTCAATGCAGATTCATTTTTCTACTCTCCCAGTGATATGAAGTTGAAAGCCCCACTGTACACAAGCTGACTCACATGTGTCTACAGCCCACACTGTGTAGTACAGTGAAGTCACCAATCTTCACACATGCAAATTCTCTTCCACTCTCCTTGGCTGATGGGATACATGGATGAGGTGAACACTGTTCTTGTTAACTTACACTTATGATTTGAAATTTTATTCTGGAACACCTGTATTGTCACTAAAATAAAATTGTATTCTATTCCATTCTGCATTTTCACTATGGAAAGCAATGCTACAGTGGATGTAAGGGTGTATATACATTTTGAAATATGTGTATTCATATGCTTTGGATAACTACCAGGAATAGAATTGCAGTCCTGTGGTAGTTGTTTGAAATATTAAATGGTCATTCATATTGTTTTCTGCAGTGGCTGCACAAATTTATTTATAATGGCAACAACAGTGTTTAAGAGTTCTCATCTCTCCACATCATTGCCAGTAGTCATTGTTCCTTGATTTACTGATAATTGCCTTCCTGATATGTGTGTGATGGTATTTGATAGTAGTTGCTATTTGAATTTCTCTGATGAAGAATGATATTGAACATCTTTTCATAAGTCTATAGGACATTTTTATATCCTCTTTACAGAAATATCTATCCAGTTCCTGTGACCATTTCTCTTTCTAATCTATGTTACTTTTTTAGTATTTATATTTTAAGTATTTATTTTTAGATAGGTTGAGGGATGAAGAAAGAAAAGGAGAGAAACCTTGATGTGTGTTTGTCTCTTGCACACCTCCAACTGGGAACTTGGCCTACACCATTGACATGTGTCCTGACTGGGAATCAAACTGGTGAACCATTGGTTCACAGGCCAGAACTAAATCCATTAAGCAGTCAAGCCAGTGCTCTCCATTTTTCCATCATATTGTGGTTTTGGTGTTGTGTAAGCGCCATGCATAATTTGAATATTTTGCATTATTTGTGGATATCTTCTCCTTTTCAGTAGGTTGGTTCCTTTGTTTTTTTTTAGGGGGGATATATATGTTTTTAATTTTATTTTAATTGTTGTTCTTATGCAATTTTCTGTCTTCTACTCCCATCCCTGCCGACCGCCCCAGCCTTCCCCAGCTCCCTCACATTACACCCCCTAGCTTTTGTCCATGTGTCTTTCATACTTGTTGCTCTAAACCCTTCCCCTTTCCCCTAGAAATTCCTATCCCTCTCCTCTCTTGTTCTCAATTTCAGTGTCTTTGGTTATATTATGCTTGTTTGTTTGTTCTGTTGATTAGGTTCCTGTTAAAGGTGAGATCATATGGTATTTGCCTTTCAACTCCTGGCTTATTTCACTTAGGATAATGCTCTCCAGTACCCTCAATGCTGTCATGAAGGGTAGGAGATCCTTCGTTCTTTCTGATGCATAGAATTCTATTGTGTAAATGTACCATAGTTTCTTAATCCATTCATTTACCGATGGGCACCTAGGTTGCTTCCAACATTTGGCTATTGTAAATTGTGCTGCTATGAACATTGGGGTGTCTAGGTGCTTTTGGATTTGTGTTTCAGGGTTTCTAGTATATAGTCCTAGCAGTGGAATTGATGGGTCAAAAGGTAGGTCCATTTTTAGTTTTCTTAGAAAATTCCATATTGTTTTCCATAGTGGTGGTACCAGTCTGCAGTCCCACCAACAGTGCACTAGGGTCCCCTTTTCTCCACAACCTCTCCAACACTTGTTTGTTGCTTTGTTTATGATGGCCATTCTGACTGGTGTGAAGTGGTATCTCATTGTGATTTTAATTTGCATCTCTCTGATAGCTAGTGATGTCGAGCATCTTTTCATGTGTTTCTGGATCTTCTGTATGTCCTCCTTGGAGATGTGTCTGTTCATGTGTCTTTCCCATATTTTAATTGGGTTGCTTGTCTTCTTAGAGTAGAGTGGTGTAAGTTCTTCATATATTTTGGAGATTAAACCGTTGTCTGAAGTATCATTGGCAAATATGTTTTCCCATACACTTGGTTCTGTTTTTATTTTAATAATGTTTTCTGTAGCCACGCAGAAGCTTTTTTACTTTGATGAGATCCCATTTGTTTATTATTATCCTTTATGTCCCTTGCTTTCGGTGACATATCAGTAAAAATGTTGCTACATGAAATGTCTGAGATTTTCCTGCCTACGTTCTCCTCTAGGACTTTAATGGTGTCATTGCTTATATTTAAATCTTTTCCCCACCTTGAATTTATTTTTGTGTATGGTGTAAGTTGGTGCTCAAATTTCATTTTTTTACATGTAGCTGTCCAGTTCTCCCAACACCACTTGCTGATGTGACTACTTTTACTCCATTTTATGTTGCTGCCTCCTTTTTCAAATATTAATTGACCATAGAGAATTGGGTTTACTTCTGGGCTCTCTGTTCTATTCCACTGGTCCATGTGCCTGTTTTTGTGCCAGTACCAGGCTGTTTTGAGAACAGTAGCCTTGTAATACTGTTTGGTGTGAGGTATTGTGATCCCTCCTACTTTGCTCTTCATTCTTAAAATTGCTGCAGCTATTCAAGGTTGTTTATGGCTCCATATAAATTTTTGAGGTGTTTGTTCTATGTCTGTGATACATGCCATTGGTAATTTAATAGGTATTGCATTGAATCTGTAAATTGCTTTGGGTATTATGGACATTTTGATGATGTGAATTCTTCCAATTCATAAACACTATGTATGCTTCCATTTGTTTGTGCCTTCCTTGATTTCTTTCTTCAATGTTGTGTAGTTTTCTGCGTACAGGTCTTTTAACACCTTGGTTAGGTTTATTCCTAGGTATTTTATTTTTCTCTTTGCTATATCAAATGGGATTTTTTCTTGATTTCTGCTTCTGCTGGTTCATTGTTGATATACAGAAATGTCTTTCATTTCTGGATAGTGACTTTGTATCCCGCTGTTTGGCCACATTCATTCACTAGATCGAGCAGCTTTTGGCCGAGTCTATAGGATTTTCTATGTACACTATCATGTCATCTACAAATAATGATAGTGTTGTTTCCTCCTTTCCAATTTGGATGCCTTTTATTTCCTATTCTTGTCTAATCGCTGTGGCCAATGCATCCAATACTATATTGAAGAGAAGTGGTGAATGTGGACAACCTTGTCTTGTTCCTGATGTTAGTGGAAAAGATTTTAATTTTTAGCCATTGAGTATGATATTGGTTGTAGGTCTCTCATATATGGCCTTGATTATATTGAGGAATGCTCCCTCAATTCCCACTTTGCTGAGTGTTTTTATCATAAATGGATGCTGTACCTTATCAAATGTTTTTTTCTTCACTTATTGATATGTTCATATGATTTCTGTCTTTGCATTTTTTTATCTGATGTATTACAGTTACTGATTTGGTATGTTGAACCATCCTTGCATCCCTGGGATGAATCCCACTTGGTCATGATGTATAATCTTTTTCATGAATTGTTGGATGTGGTTTGCAAATATTTTGTTCAGGATTTTAGCTTCTATGTTCATCAGCCATATGGGCCTGAAGTTTTCTTTCCTTCTTATGTCTTTATCTGGTTTGGTTATTAGAATGATGCTGGCTTCATAAAAAGACAATGGGAGTCTTCCATCCTTTTGGATATTTTCGAAAAGTTTGTGAAGGATAGGGTTTAGCTCTTCCTTAAATAATTTGTAAAATTCTCCTGTGAAACAATCTGGTCCTGGGCTTATGTATGTCGTGAGTTTTTGGATTACTGCTTTTATTTCATCTGCTGTTAATGGCTGGTTCAGGCTTTCTGCTTCCTCTTAATTGAGTTTTTGGAGATTGCATTTTTCTAGAAACATCCATTTCACCTAGGTTTTCAAATTTCTTGGCATACAGTTCTTCATAGTAATTTCTTGCAATCCTTTGTATTTCTATGGTGTCAGTTGTAATCTGAATCTGCTTTCTTTTCTGATTGTGTTTATTTGGGTCCTCTCTCTTTTTCTTGATGAGCCTGCTTAAAGGCTTGTGAGTTTTGTTTTTTCTTTTCAAAGAACAAGCTCCTGGATTCATTGATCCTTAGAATTGTGATTTTAGTCTCTATGTCAGTTGATTCTGCTATGATCTTATTTATTTCCTTCTTCTACTTGCTAGGGACTGTCTTTGTTTTTGTTCCTCAAGTTTTTGTAGGCATAGAGTTAAGTTATTTGTTTGAGATGTTTGTATCTTTTTTTAGGTAGGCCTGTATCACTATGAACTTCCCTCTGAGAACTGCCTTTGCTGTGTCCCATAAGTTTTGGGTCATTGTGAGTTCATTTTCTTTTGTTTCCAGAAACTTTTTGATTTCTTCTCTAATTTCATTCTTGACCCATTCATTGTTTAATAGCATGCTGTTCAATTTCCATGATGTTGAGGACTCTGTTTTTCCCCTTGGGCTTGGTTTCTAGTTTCAGTCCCTTCTGGTCAGAGAAAATGGTTTGTATGATTTAAATTTTCTTGAATTTCTTGATGTTAGTTTTATATCCTATCTTGTGGTCTATCTTTGAGAATGTTCCTTGTGCATTTCTAAGAATGTGTATTGAGATTCTTTGGGATAAAAGGCTGTATATCTATCATTTAAGTCCATTTCATCTAGAGTGTTGTTCAATGCCACAATATCTTTGTTGATATTTTGTTTAGAAGATCTGTCCATTTTTTGACAGTGGGGTGTTAAAATACCCAACTATAATTGTGTTGCTGTCAATATCTTTCTTGAAGTCCTGTAAGATTTTCTTGATGTATTTGTGTGCTCCTATGTTGGGTGCATATATATTTACCATATTTATGTCTTCCTGGTGGATTCTTCCCTTGAGTATTAGGAAGTGACCTTCTGGGTCTCTTTTTATAGCTCTTCTTTTGAAGTCTATTTTGTCTGATATGAGTATTGCTACCCTGGCTTTTTTTTTTCTTGTCCATTTGCTTGGAAAATTTGTTTCCAGCCCTTCCCTATGAGTCTGTGCAGGTCTTTTGTCCTGAGGTGGGTCTCTTGTAGGTAGCATATGTGTGGGTCATGCTTTCTTATCCATTCAGCTATTCTATGCCTTTTGATTGGAGCATTTAATCCATTTACTTTTAAGGTTATTATTGATAGGTACTTATTCACTGCCATTTTTGTTCTTGTGTTCCTCTCCCTCTCTTTCACCTTTCCTTCCTTTCCTTAAAGCAGGATCTTTAGTATCTCTTGCAGAGCTGGCTTGGTAGGGTGTATTCTTTTAGACTTCTTTTCCCTAGGAAGCTGTTTATTTGGCCTTCTATGTTGATTGAAAGCCTTGCTGGTTAAAGTAGTCTTGGTTGCAGGCCTTTGGTTCTCATTACTTGGAATATTTATTGCCATTTTCTTCTAGCTCGGAGTGATTCCATTGAGAAGTCAGATGCTAACGTAATTGGGGCTCCCTTGTAGGTTACTCCCTTTTTCTCCCTTGCAGCATTTAAATTCTCTCTTTGTCTTCAAATTTTGCCATTTTAATGATGGTGTGTCTTGAAGTGGGCCTCTTTGGGTTCCTCTTGATTGGGACTCTCTGTGATTCCTGGATTTGTGTGACATTTTCTCTCATCAGATTGGGGAAATTTTCCATCATTCCTTTTTAGAATAGGTTTTCTATCCTTTGCTTTTGTTTTTCTCCCTCTGGTATCCCTATTATACAGATATTGTTATGTTTCATAGTGTCTTGTATTTCTCTTAATTCCTCTTCATTCTTTCTGAGCCTCTTTTCCTTTCTTCCTCTTTCTGGATATTTTTTTCTACTTGGTCCTCCAACTGGCTGATCCGATCTTCTGCTTCATCAATTCTGCTTTTCATTCCTTCCACTGTGTTCTTCAGGTCAGAAATTGTATTCTTCATTTCCTCTTGGCCCTTGTTGATAGTTTCTATTTCCTATTTCATGTTGATATAGTTTTCAGTGAGTTCCTCGTAGCTTCCTTGTAGTTTTTCGTAGCTCATTGATAGCTCTTGCAGCTTCCTGACAACCATTGCTTTGAACTCAAAATCTGATATGTGAGTTCCCTCCATTTCATTTAGCATTCTTTCTGGCACTTCCTCCTTTTGTTTCATTTAGGGATTGTCTCTTTGTCTTCCCATTGTTTGTGAGGCTGTTCTTTTTAGACTCAGTTTCTTAAATTGATTTATTCTGGTTCCCTTGGTTTATGGTGTGAACTTCTGTGGTAGAATGTCTGTGAGATTCAGTGGTGCTGTCTCCTTCAGGTATCCTGGTGTTCACGGCTTCCAGTGTCTCAGCTGTTGAAATGTCAACTCTTTGGGGCAAACTCTGGTCTTTCCACAGTTCCATGTATTTTTGTTTGTTTTGTTTTTGTCTCACTCATAGGTGTTTAAAAAGAGAAAAGAGGAGGAAGGAAGAAAGAAAAGAAGGAAAAGGAAATAAAAAAAATGAAAAGAGAATAAGGAAAAGCAGAATGAAAAAGAAAAAAAGAAAAAGAGAAAGGAAGAAGAGATAAACTAGGAAAGAAAGGAAGAAGGAATAAAACAAGAAAGAAGTAATGAGAAGCAAAAAGGAGTTGAGGGGTAAAAAAGATCAAATAATGAAAAAACTAATAATAAAAAGGAGAAAAAGAAGAAAAAACCACCCCCCCTCCAAAAAAGAAAACCGAAAAACACTGAAACTACCCATCTTGCTAGGCTGGTTTTTCTGGCCTTGATGACTGCAGTGGCCGAGGGGTGATTGTATTGCTTTTCTCCCTTTTCAGCACTCAGTTATCTTTGGCCTACTGCCCTCAGAGCTATCCCGGGGCCGCACAGGGTCTCAGGGGTGTCTTCTGCGATGGCAGGCACGTGTTGCAGTTGCTCGTGCAAGCGATGATGATCTTTCTACCTTGCACGCACAGGTGCAAACTGTCCTGTGAGCATGAATCAACCGCCACGCAGGTTGCACACTGGTGTCTAAGATCTCCCAGCAGACCATTCGGGTCCTCAATGTTGCAAGGGTGCCTAGAGACCATATTGCTGCTCCCTACTCTTGCACGGGTGTGCACTTACGCTCGCAGGCCAAGAGACCGTAGCACTGAGTGACTGCAGCACGGTTCACTCAGTGGCGCGCTGGTGCCCACGGATCCCCACAGAGCTGTTCCCAATGGTGTGTTGGTGTAGACAGAAGTGCGAGGACCAATGCTCAGGCTTCCCAGGGCTATGAGATCTTACCTCCTCTCTGTGACATTTCAAGCAACCAAGTTTATCCTCATGCTGCTGAGCCCTTGTTTGGCTGATCAGGGAGCAGTTGGCCCATCTCCCTCACTAGAGTCTTATGGCCAGCACTGGCCCAGGACCTCAGCCCCCACCCTGGTCTTCATGCTGCTAGAGTAGTCTCCTTACCATCTGGTGTTTCAATGTCCACTGCAATTTTCGATCTCCTGTTTACAAATACGCTGTGTTTCTGGTGTCTGTTTGCTGTGTTCCACTGTAAATTGACCCAGTTTTTCACCTTTGTGAAGATGAAAGAGGGATGTGCATCCTCTTACTGCACCACCACCTTCTCTCTCTCAGTTTCTTTGTTTTCTTAATAATTTTATTTGCTATGCAAAACCTTATTTCATTGTAGTCTTATTTGTTTACTTTTTTCTCATGTCTGCTCTGCCTACTATGTTTTATCTAAAAGAATATTTTTTAAGAGTCATGACAGACTTTGTCCACTATCATTTCTTGTACTGTTTTCATGGTTTCAACTCTTGTAATTTAGGTTTGATTCCATTTTGAGTTAGTTTTGGTACATGTAAGAAAAATGTCGTCTGCTTATAATGTTGTGTGTGTATTGGTTCAGTTTCCCTCAGTGCATTTATGAAAGAGTCTGTCTCATCTCATTGTGTATTCCTGATTTTTTCCCTATAGATTGCTTAATGAGATACATATATGTGCATTGTAAAAACTGGGTTACTTGTTTTATCATGATGTTTTGTAAAAGTCCTTTATATAACCTGTGTATTAACTTCTTATCAGATACACTTTGTATAAATTTCTTCCTCCTACAGGATGTAATTTTAACATACTGGTTCTTTAATGTGCAGGAGTTTCATATTTGGTGTAATGCCATTTAATATATTCTCTTCTTTATATTTTTGGGGTGTTACAATAAAAAAAATCCGGAATGTCACATAAACTCTTCTTTTAGTAAATTAGCAGCTATTAGCATTAGCCTTGGCCTGAGTGGCTCAGTTCATTGAGCATCATCTATCTCAGCCAAAGTCACCAGTTTACTTCATAGAAAAGGAAAATGGCTGGATTGTGGGCCTGGGACCTGGTTTTGGACATAAACAGGCAACCACTTGATGTTTCTTTATTTTAATGTAGTTTTTAATTCGAGTATGGTATTTTTCAGCTTCCCAGTTTATGCTTGGCTTATTTTTTAAATTTTCTCTCTTTTCATTTTTATTTGGGTCATTCAGAGGTTTGCTGCTATTATATAGTTTTCATATTTTTCTTTGTTTCTACTTTCAGGAGGGTATTTTCATTTCTTTATCCAGTAATTAAAATGCTTCAATATAGGTAGTGTCCATATTTATGGATGCACATGAGTTATCTCATTTCACCTTGGTTTTCTGTTTCATGTCTTGATATATTTGTTGAGATTCAGAAGTGTAAACAACCAGGCTTTATGAACTTGCTTCCTCTAGGTTAGGAGAAAAAGAAATAGCATTCACCACTAGTTTAAACTCTAATTTCTGTAATGTCAGTGGGGTGTGCTTGTTTTTGAATGTTTCTTAGTTGCAAGATTTATATAGGCTCTGTTTTTCAAAGCCAATGATATCTTTTTATTCTTGATATTGATCATCAGTCCACTGGTCTGTGTCCTTTCAACTGTTACCCTTTCTTGTTAGTGTACACTGTAATGTGCTCACCATGTGCTGTTACGGTCTGAGCCCTGTGTGTCCTGCCAAACAGAAACACATACTTTGAAGATGCAGGAAAACAGTGAGATCAGTGAATACACTGGACCCTCTATCTGTCTAGGGAACAACTGGGAATGTGGAATTTTCTTTTCCTATTTCCATTGTGTGTCAAGGGATATGAGCACAGAGGTTGATGAGGTTAAGCAACTTTTGTTACTTATTTGTGTTACTTTTTTCTCATTGCACCACACTTGGACTTACTTCAAGTATTTAACTTTTTTGAAGTACACAACAATGTGATTTGTTTAAAAATTCCTTGTAATATCAATGCACATTAACTTGTGTGTCATACCTGTGAACCTTATTTTGTGTCTTTAAGCTGTGTCATCTGCAGACAACCAGGACTTCTTGGAAAGGTCAGGGATAGAAGATTTACTCTTTGAAAAATCATCGGTAAGTTATGAGCAGTGTGCCTTTTATACTGATGAGGAATTTTATGACAAGAACGAAAGGATGTTTGATGGAGAAAACTAACTTTAAAAAATATTCATGAAAAATTGTTATCTAATTAAAATTAAATTTTAAAAACTTGCTATGAAAGTAGTGAAAAATGTTGCAAATTTGAGGAAACTTCCACTTTAAATCAGTTGCCTTTATAGACCAATACATTTCCAAATGGAAAGATTGAAAACAATATTCTAAGTGTATGTATTCTTCTAAAGCACAGGTGGGAAACACAAAGCTTCCAGGCTGAATCCAGCCCTCTTCCTTCTTTGATCCATCCCAGAAACTTGTTCCTACCTGGAGGTGGCTTCAAACTCCTTTCCCCTAGTTAAGGAATTGTTGCATTTATATGGTCCTAAAATTACATGCAACCCAGTGAAGGCATCTGTGAGGGTGATGTGGTTCATGGTGAAAATGTGTTTAACACCCCTCTTCTAAAGACAGTGTGGAAAATCTAAGAAATTTCATAATTTGTTTTGTGGGTAATTATTTGAATGTTTAAAATGTGGAGTGGGAATAACTTTGCAGTGTATAATTTGTACAATGTAGTCATTTAGAATTCATAGAGAAAATTTTAAATTTAATGTTCCCTTCAGAAAAAAAACTGAACTTTTGTAAAAATATTTTTTCTTTTATTGCACTGTAGAATATTTTCTTGAACTTGAGATTATTTTCAATAAAACCAACATGGTTTTCTAGGGATCACAGAGTGGTCATTTAGGAATAAGTGCACATGTTTCATGGTATTCCAGATGTCACTAAAGGCCTTTCTGTTTTCAATGTTTCCCAGAGTACATATGATGCGGATGGAAGTAGTCAATGCAATGAACACTGGAACAGCTTTACCCCTGAGTCAAATGCTCAAGTTCACCCAAAGAGTCAGCTTCCAGTCAGCCGTTGTGAAGTTGGAAAAGGCTTTGACCAAAAGTCAAATCACAATACTCATCAGAGTATTCCTAATGTGGAGAAGACAAACAGGCAAAGTAAAAATATCAAATGCTTACAGCAATCATCAAATAGCACTGAAGAAATGAATATTGCTGTCAGGGAGAAAGTTTACAAATATTTACCATGCAGAAAATTCTTCAATCAAATATCAAATCTAAATGCACCTAATAACATAGGTCCAAGCAAAGAATATAAATGTGAAGACTGTGGTAAAACAGGTCACTGGTTTACAGGTGTCACTATACATAAAAAAATTGATCCTGTACAGAAGCCTGATATTTGTAAAGAATGTGGCAAAGCATTTTGCATTACCTCAAGACCTTCTAATCATCACACAATTGGTAAGGGACACAAGCCTGATAAATGTAGAGAATGTGCTAAAGCCTGTAGCCTGTCATCAAATGTTAATGATAATCAGAAAATTCATACAGGAGAGAAATTTTTCAAATGTAGTAAATGTGGCAAGGCCTTTACAGAGTCCTGTCATCTTCCTCAGCATCACAGAATTCATAGTGGTGAAAAATCTTTTATGTGTAGATACAGTTGGAAAGCATATAGGAGGTCATCAAACATCATGCAACACCACAAAATTCATACTGAAGAGAAGCCTTATAAAAGTACACAATGTGGCAAAGCATTTAAAAATTCCTCAGCCGTAACTCAAAATCAGAAAATTCATAGTGGAAAAAAGTCTTATGTATGTCCACAATGTGGCAAACCCTTTAAGTGGTCCTCACAATGTACTCAACATCAGAAAATTCATACAGCACAGAAGCCTTATGAATGTGCACAATGTGGCAAAGCCTTTAGCCGAACTTACACCCTTACTCAACATCAGAAAATTCATACTGGAGGGAAACCTTATAAATGTATACAGTGTGGCAAAGCATTTAATCATTCCTCAACCCTTACTCAACATCGGAAAATTCATACTGGAGAGAAGTCTTATGAATGTACACAATGTGGCAAAGCCTTTAGACGGACTTCAACCCTTACTCAACATCAGAAAATTCATACTGGAGAGAAGCCTTATAAATGTATACAGTGTGGCAAAGCATTTAATCGTTCCTCAACCCTTACTCAACATCAGAGAATTCATACTGGAGAGAAGCCTTATGAA
>PVKU01015428.1:0-18379 GCA_004027475.1 Anoura caudifer | reverse complement strand
AAGTGAGCAAAATAGAGCCAGAGACATGGAAATAACACACTGACAGTGACCTGAGGAGCAGGGGGAGGACAAGGAGGGAAAGAAGGGGGAGGGGCAAATCAAGGAACATGTATAAAGAACCCATGGGCAAAGAAGGGGATGGAGGATTGAATGTGGAAGTTGGGTGGTTGTTAGGGCAGGGGAGAGTAATGGGGGAAGTAGGGACAACTGTAATTGAACAACAATAAAAAGGTTTTAACAAAAAAAAATTATGTTTGATGGGAAAAAAGCAAAGAATAAAGTAGTATTTACAGTAGTATTCCATGTGCAATGACAAATCAGTTTTCTGTGAATCTGTTAAATAAACTGAATTCTAGTTCTATACACAATTTTAATAGTGGTCATTGCTTAGTGGCTGGATGTTAAGTAACACTAAAATCTATTTTAATAACTTAAGGTAATTGTATATGATGTTTGCACTATTTTTGATTAGTCATTAATCCAAGTCATGAAAAACCTGGTACAATCTCAGGTTCTTAGAATATTCATTCATTTTTTAGGTGGCAATTATGTAAGAAACCTGGAGACTCTCTCTTCTTCTTGGAAGATGGAGTAAGAGATTTCACTAAGCTTTTCATTAGATCTTCTTCCCTAAGTCTGTCTGTCTGTCTGTCTATGTATCTATCTATCTATCTATCTATCTATCCTTATCTCCCTTTAATGTATAAAGCGTGCCTAATGTATGTACTTCAAAGATCACAAGAATGAAAAACACATTCTAAATATGAGATTTCCAGCTGGTTATTTATTGTGCATTATGTATTGAACACAGTTTTAAGACAAATAAAGATATTTTAATAAACCTTAAATATTTTCTCTTATAATCTCAAATAATTTACTTGTTATTCATAGACTATATCACATATCAGAACCTCTCCATCACTGTTCAAATCTGTGCCCAACTTAATGCACTTTATTAAAAACATTAAATATATTGATATCTATAAAAATTAAACCCATTCATTTTGTATAAAATTAGGCTCATTGACCATGATTCATACATATGTAATAAAGATATACTTTAAAATTTTGTATTAACATATAATTGGCATATAACGTTGTATTAGTTTCAAATGCACAAATAAGAGTATAGTCTGCTCCAATACTGTGTGTAATGAGTCAGTGTTATAGGTCAATTCCTTCATCACAGCTCCTTATTTTGCTCAGGCATTGGTATCCCCAAACAAAAGGGCAACTAGGGATGGCAATTGGACTCGATGTATACTAATATAAGCAATTAGCTCCACTGTGATGGGAAGCTGGTTTGCAAAATTCATTAAACAAAAACTAATAATTCTCACTATGAGTATGTTGGTGAGCCTAAGAGAAGCAAGTTTAATCTGGCTTGAAATCCTCTGTAGAAACCTGCTATGAACTGGGGAAGCAATGACAGCAATACTGTCCAGCCCATGTAACTAGGACTTTCAATAAATCACTTTTCCTTTTTGAACATCATATCCACTCTGTCAAAAGAGGGGCTTAAACTAAACAATCTTCACTGAGTATTCCTGCTCTCACATTCTGTATTTATGTTGGTATGATCCTGTCAATGCATAGACCTATTTTTATCTTTTGGGACATTTTTAAAAATAGCAGATGAATGCAAGCATATTCACAACAAAGGACTATACTATATATGACCTGAAGTGGAAGTGACAATGATGACAGAAATGATTGCATGGTTGCTGGAGCCCCAATACCATCACACCGGACTCATTCAACTAATAGTGACAGCTGAAGTATGAAATGGCATACTTCTTGGAAAATATATATGATAATATTTACTCAATCTAAATTTTATACACATACAGCACAAGAACATTTTCAACACCTGGTTTTATATCCAAGGTAAATGACTACATCTCCACCAAAACACATGTACAGAATGTTCACAGCTTTTGCTGACACCAAGACGGCAGCATTCAGGACAATTTTAATTCAAATGGTGTGTGACCACTGGATACATACACTTGTCCCTGTAGGATTTGTCCTTGGATGTTATCTAGACAAAGCAAATGAAAAACTAACTGCCTTCCCAAAATAGAATCCATTATTTAAAAGTGAATTGAGACCCAATGAAGAAGTCACCTGTAAGTAAATGCAGTGGATGAATTACAGAAAGTGCACAGTTTTTAATTATGAGAAAAATAAAAACATTCCATTTGAACAAAAGAAGAATGTTCACAATAGCATTATTGATTATAGAAAAGGAAAAATAGCTGTCTATCAACTTAAAGTAGATAAATTAATGGCGATCTATTTGTACAAAATACAATTTTCCACAATGAGAATGAATGCATGGCAACTCCACTCAACAGCATGGCTGGAGCACACAAGAGTGGTGTTGAATAAAACAGCATGTTCTGTAAGCATCTACTTATGTATGGTTCCAAAAATATGAAAATAGTACTCCATGATAAAAGCCAAGGTAATTACTCCTTAGGGTAAGAGATTAATTAATTTGGGAGATAACATGTAGGGGCTTTAGTAATTCTAGTAATTTTCTGATTTTGGGTCTGGGTCCTGCTTCCAGGATTAGTTTATTAATTCACTTACACATCTCCCCATTTAAGTCTTCTCTATGTGTAAATTACATATTAAAATTTTTTTCAAGAACAAGTTTATTCACCATCAGATTACAAAATTTCAGAATTTCATTATTTTAATTTTTTCTCTCTCCACCTATGCACCAAATAATGACATTTCAGTCAGTGATGGACCACATTTATAATGGTGGAGCTGAAAAATTCCTGTGACCTAGTGACATGCAGCCATTGCAATGTCATATCCCAATGCATTCCACATGTGTATGTGGTGATCCTGGGGTAAACAAACCTACTGGGTTCCCAGTGTATAGAAGTATAGCATATATAGTTATGTACAGTACATAATATTTGATAATGACACTAAATGACTATGCTATGGGTTTATGTATTTGCTATACTATTTATTGTGATTTGGAATATACACTTTCCATCTATAAAAAAGTGGTGCTGTAAACAGGTTGCCCTGTTACACTGGCAGCAGCTCACACATCTTGTGTTAACCACATCTCTTGATTGCATTGTTTTTTCTTGTGCGTGATGTAATCACATGTTCTTTTATAAATGTACTGTAGCCAAAGTGTTCAATGTTTGTAAAGTCTACAATAGTGTACACTCATGCCCCAGGCCTGCACATTCACTGCCACTCAGGCACTGACTCACCTAAAGTGACTTCTAGTCCTGTAAGCTCCATTTATAGCAACTGTTCTAACAGGTGTACTGTATTTTATCTTTTATCCTGATTTTTGCTGTACCCTTTCTATGTTTAGAAATGTTTAGGCATGCAAATACTTACCCTTGTGTTATAATTACCTACAGCAATCAGCACAGCAACAAGTTGTGCAGTTTTGCAGCCTGGGAGCAGCAGGCTGTAGCATACAGCCAACATGTGTAGCAGGCTCTACCATCCAGGTGTGTGCAAGTGCTCACACACCTGTGATGCTCACACATGATGAGATCACCTGAGAATGCATTTCTCAGAATATATCTTTATCATTAAATGACATGTGACTATAGTAATTTCTTAGATACAATAAAATTCAGCATATTTTTTGTGAAATAGATGGTGAAACATTCATAGACAATTCAGGAGAAATTATCTATTATGTTGGTAAAAATTGCTGTTTTTGTTATAAAGCAAAGATGTCTTATTCAACCCTTGAGCTTCTAATCTTTTTCCAGGAGCAGGGAAACTTAGTAAACTTGGTTTTCTTTGGTACCAATATCATGCACTGAACTTATTCATAGTGGCTCATGACAGAGCCATACAATTATTTTCTGAGTGGGAGTTTGCAAGTAGATAGACAGTTACCTACATAGTATTATATTTAGAGGCACCAGTGGTACCAGAGATGTCATATAAGCACAGAATTGAGTATTTATTCACTAGCTTGATTCTTATGTCTTAAATTCCAACTAAGTCATTTTTCCATGATTTAAGAAAGCTGTCTTTAATTAACTACAAGTACTTTGGGGATATTAATCACCCAGGTTTTAATAATAATGTAACCACTAAGTCTCAGGTTTTAACAAACAGAGTTCAAAGTAATATAGACCAAAAGGACTGTAAGGGCAGCCATACGTAGGATGTTAAATTTAGGTCCTGCCTCAACACAATATAACCTAAAGAGATTTGTCATCACTGGACACAAACAACTACCTGATGAGAAAATGGGCTTGGAAAGGAATCAGAGTAAAGTGACCAAGGACAATTCTCATTTCTTTACCAGGCACCAGAGAAGTAGATAATGGTGGTAATGCTCTTGGGTAAAACAAATACATCAGTATCTTCACTTTGATGGGTGGCAAATTATTATAATTACTTAGTTGGAGCATTGTGTTCAAATATCTCTTAAAATGGTAAATTAATATATTGACATCTGCATCATCACACAAAAGATGGCAATAAAACATAAAAAGGCAGGTACTGAATTGTATCATTAAGGAACCATTGCTCCCCAGTAAAGAATACTTTAATGATTTTACCCTAAATGTGGCCCAGCTATAGGAACCAAGAAAATAGGCAATGACCCCATCTAGTTCTAGATGAAGTTTTAGAAGAAAAAAATTACCTTGACTTATGTGTACATACATTGACAATTGCCCATCACTTCATAAATTATCTTTTACACACAAACTTTGCTTTATGGGGAAGAAATAAATTAGCTGTAATAAAGCAGAGTGGATAGCAAAAAGGCATTATTTATCCACTACAATCTACAGTAGAATTCAATTAACACAGACTAAGTTGTGCATGCCAGCATCCTGCAATGAGTCACATATTACAACATGTCTTAGAACATGGTCAATGCAGAGAGTATCCCCCAAGGTCTGGGCATTGCACAATGTCAGGGGCACCTTATTAATAGGTGTTTCTTATTTTCAATGTGCTCCCTGGAATTATGCAGCACACTCAGTTGCACACCAAAGTTAATAATGATGATGTTTTCAGCTAAGATAAGTGAAAGAAAGTATCTTTCAGCCTGGAAACCTTTTTATTGTTCTCTTCTGCCCTGCATCATTGAGTTAGAAGTCTCAGCAATACACCTTCTAGATATCTTCCATTATTCTCATTGTATCTAAATTGAGTGTAGAGAGCAGTAATTATTGATCTTGGTCTTCTCTCCAAGTTAAGGAAGAGTAGTACTAGATACACTATATTGCTTTTTTTCTTTAAGTAACTTTCTGCTCTGTTCATGCATGTGTCCCAGAGAGGTATCATGAAAAGAGCAACCCTTCCTCCAGGTTCATTCAATTTACTGTCCTTAAAGCTCCAATTTAAAAAAATAAAATAAAAGTTCAATAAACTCACTGAGCCAGAAGGTAGTGTTAGTGGCTTAAATTAGATTTGTTTTTACCCTTCCTATGCACTAGTATCTCCCTATAAATATTCCACCATAACACTTAGAAGTATGTCAGTAGTAATTAATAATAAATAAGAATAAATAAAAATCCCCTGCTCTAAGTCAAAATTTCATCAATGTAAAGTCAATTATCCACAACTATTTTACTTTGTTATTTACAATGCTTTGCTACAAGATGCCCATGACAAATATTTTTTGAATAAATAAATGAAGTTTTCCTGAAAATTTCAAGCATCATCATCATTCTTTCCTTTCTTAGTTTTTCCTCATCACATCCTTCTCACACATTCAGCAATGACTGATGGCAAGTATCATTGTCCAAATACAACATTATCACTGGTGGTGTATTGTGGCAGACTCTTCTGCATGGCAGGGGCCCAGCTCCCACTCAGAGATGTACAGGACCCATACCCACAGATAGGTTCCCTGGTGGGTAATCAGATTTTCAGTATACCTAGGCTGTTTTGATACTTGCTCTTTGCTAAAACCCCCTCACACTGCAAGTACCTTGCAGAGATCAGTGTTTCGGGCTCCTTATTCATTTGCTAATTGTCAGGACCGTGGAAAGGTTGAGAAATAGAGGAAAACAAGCAATATGAGGAAATAGAAAATTTTAAATCCCAGGCATAAGCCCGGGAAGCCTTCCCGCCCGTATTTGTCTGTAAACAACCAATAAGGTATAGAGGTGCCAATCCCCTGAGCCAATAGCTAACTGCCACATCCTACTTCTGTGCAAACGTTTGCTTGCTCTGCTATTATAAAAACCCATAGCCTGTAAGCTCAGGCGCGGCTCTCATTTGGTTACTCTGCGAAGCACAGTGACTCCGGTCACATTTGGGAGAGTCCGCCCCTGCGCAGGTAAAAACTTTGTTTGGCCAATAAAACATTTTAAGAGTCTATCGGTTCCTAGTTTCTTCACTCTCGCTTTCGAATATAACACTAATATCCTTCTTCTGTGATGTAATGAGGGGCATAGGCTCCTTTGTTGTAACCAGGATAGTGAAGGAGAACCATTTTTGTAATGTGAGGAGAGAGATTAGAATAAAGGCCTGTCATGGCAGAGGCCATGGCTTTTGCTCCTCTTGAGAGAAAAGCCTTGCTGTTGTCCTATTTCCTCCACCAGACTCAGTAGTCTGTGTGTATCTTTTAATTCATCCATAATGACACGGACACTACTGGCCGGTGTCTTCCTCAGTGTATACTTGGTTAATGTTATAATCAAGTTTTATATCCTGACTTCTTCCTTTATCCTTCTGTAACAGGGTGCAGCCAAGAGAGGGGCCCCAAGAAGGGATTTGGAATGGGGCCCAGAACTCAGGGTGTTCAGGAAAAATTAGAAAAATATATAAGATGTCCTCACCCCTTCCCCCTAGGGTGTGAGTTGGGGGGAGAGACAAATGGAGCAGGCCCATTGAGAGCTGTTTTGCATAGCAACGGTTTTGCAGATAAACTCTGAAATGGTCATTTAACATATCTATAATCTTTAACTGGTTTCATAGATATGTTAAACAGCTGTGGCCATGCTTTGAGCCAGGGAGAAGGGAGTGACTTCCACCCCAGATGGAACTGGAAGGCAATGCCCTCTGTTTGTGGTACCTGTGTGAGAGCTTGGAGATGATTGGCTCCATGCCATGTGGCCACACCTGCCCAGACTCACTATGGCAGCCCGGTAAAGCTGGAAGGATACAGGAGTGCTGGCAAGTGTAGCCGATTGTTGTAGGAGGAGTTGGAAATGGGGCTGCAGAGGAGGATTGGCATGGGGATTTAAACTCAGGTGTGGCAGCCATTGGAGAGAGAGCCATGAGCTTCTGGCAGAGTGGAGACCCTCTTGCAGCCACGTGAGGGAGAGATCCACGTGGTTTCATCAGAGTCAGGACCCTGGCAGCCCTGTGAGGGAGAATCACAATACGACTTTAGCAGAGAATAGCCACTCGGCTTTGCCCAAGTGGCGATGCCCTCCCCGCAACTTAGGTGAAGGGGGAGCCATGTGGTTTGGCAGAGTGGAGACCCTCTCGCACTTTTGAGGGGAGAGTAACGAGGTTTTGCCAGAGTGGAGACCCCTTCCCTACAACTTCAGTAGAAGAGGACCATGCTGCTTTGGGGTGCTCCCTTTGGCTGCATGGCCTGGGAAGCAGGAGAGATTTTGCATAGAAGAAGGGGGAAAGGACTCTTGCCAGTAGGCCATCAGAAGGTGCCACATGGCTTTGGACTAATTAGAGATCCTGCCTGGACAACGACACAGCTAACAGAAGCCTGGATCCCAGACATTTGCTTCTTTTCCTGAGTCACAGTACCCCAAATTATCAGTTCACTTTGTACTGGAAAAAATGATTTTGAGGCTTAAAGATTAAAACATTGACCATTGCCAAATGTTTACAATCTACTAGGGGAGGCCTATGGTCATAAAAGAAAGTTGTGCCTCCCTTAGGAAGTTTGTGGTTCACTAGCACATTGCAACTCCTCTTATATTTTGTTTTGAGGCCTTGAGATTAGTTTTCTGATCTCACACCATATCTCAGGAACACAAACTCTGCTATCCAAAACCCGTGGGAAAATTTATGTGAGCAAACATGTCCAACCTGTGGCCCACATGCTACATGCAGCCCAGGATGGTTGTGAATGCAGCCCAACACAAAAATATAAATTTACTTAAGGCCTTTTTTTATGCTCATCAGTTTTTGTTAGTGTTTGTGTATTTACTCTGTGGCCCAAGACAACTCTTCTTCTTCCAGTGTGGCCCAAAGACACCAAAAAGTTGGATACCATTATCTACTGAGTTGATTAAACAAAAATGAAAAGATGCAATGTGTTTTGGTACATCTTAAGAATGTCTCGAACTATATATATATATATATATATATATATATATATATATATATATATAAAATATACTCTCAAATAGTAAATTATTATGTAGAAAATTGGATTCTGATAATCACTATCTAACTTGATTTAGCCAGTATAAAGCAACTTATGAAACAACAGAATATATGATAGGTTGGTAAAATAAATGGGAAAGAAGCAAAAATATATCTATCAGGTTGTTGAGATTTAGAGATCTTGGAAGTCAACATGTGGACTGAAAACCAATTATAAACAAGGTCAATGACTCTGATATGTATTATATGTGTTATATTTGCATCATGTTGAAATGGAATTCTGGTCATACAAGGGCCAGACCCAAGATTGTACTTAACAATAATAAAAAATAAATATATACATATATACATACATACATTTACACTGTGAATATATTGTGCCAACATATTCACAGAGAAAAGGAGGATAATTTATTTTTAATTTAATTTAATTTTAATTGTTGTTCAAGTACAGTTTTCTGCCTTTTACCCCCATCCCAACCCACTCCTCCAGCCTTCCCCACCTCCCTCCCACTTCTACCCCACTTGTTATTTATTGTCCATGTGTCAATTTAAACTGAATATTAAGAATTTTGACAAGTACCCAATAGTGAGTGAAAGACATTAAAAGCAACATAAGTGATTACATGGAGACTGAAAAATTCATTACATGACTGGAGAGTTGAAAATGAAATTTAGAGAGAATGTGTTGCCTAATAAAGGAAGACAAAGAAACCTGGAGAGAAAAAAGAAAAAAACGTATGTATTATATATGGAAAGGGATATGAGCAGTTTTGAGCTTCTATCTGCCCAGATTAATCTCAGAAGAAAGAAACTCTTTTTTCCCCAACAATTCCACCAAAATCCCATACTTAAATCATTAGTTCTCTAGTCACCACTCAGAAACCCATCACTGGATCCTTGGTGACTGGCCATGAACATTTCACCAAATCCCACTGGTGCAAAAACAAAGACTCACCAAGGACAGGAGAGGCTGAGTGCCTACCAAGAATTTGAGATGCAATTAGTAAAGGGATGAAAAATACTTATCAACCCCTGTAGCTTGCAAGTTAGGGAGTCACTAGATTATACATGTAAAATGAAACCACTTAAAGAAGTACAAAAGAAACTATTATGTGCTTGCTTTACAGACATGTCTGAGGATTACTCAGTGTTCCTCAATTATTGCCAGACAACTGTGATTGTTACTTATGAAGCAACATTGGGAAGAAAATAGAAATATGGCATTTTAGTTTTTGTGAAGCTGAATATAATGTGACATCTTTTTGCTAATAAAACAAAACGATCAACTTTTGGATACAAAAAAAATTGCTTACATCTCAGTAGCATATGGGTACTGATAGTTATCCATCCATAGCAAATAAAGTAAGAGAAGCTCTGTGTCCCGCAAGCTCTAAAAATCAAAGATCTCTGAAAGGGGGCATCATAGATTCTGGAGAGAAATCAAATTAGTAACTGGCTAAAATGTGAGTGCCTGGGTAGCTGTAAATACAGGGAAGTTTGATACTGAAGGTTCCTCTGAGAGATTAGAGCTCTAGTATATTGACACACTCCAGTTCTGTGACTTCCAGCTCAGGATTTGCTCTCTAGGGGAGATTTGACAATGCCTGGAGACATTTTTGCTCATCATAAATGTGGGGAAGGGTGGTTCCATTATCTAATGGGTACAGGCCAGGTGTACTGTCAAACACCTGATAATGCACAGGAAAGACCCCCACAGAACAGAATTGTCTGGCCCAAAATGTCACTAGTACTATGGTTGGGGAGCCCTGGTCTAATTAGAAGACCAAAGGTAAAAAAATTTCTTTCATCTTAAAATGCAAATTCCCATGGGTGATATGCAAAATATCACTCCATTAAAATTATTTGAAAGCTAATGCAGAACCATGACATATTTTATTATAAGAAGAATATAACTCTATTCTTTTAGTTCTTGCTTATTTAAAAAACACTGAGTAGTTGACTTTGTCAGTGATGCTGTAACATTTTTAAATGACCCTTGCTCTCAAAAATTGCTTTTTAAGAAACACTTAAAATGAGTGCATTTTATGAGCCAGGTCCTTGAAGTTTTGTTATATTTAAGCTCAATGATAACTCTTTGAGGCTGGCAGTTTATCCCCAGTTCATAGATGTGAGACTGTAATTTAGTAATTTAGTAAATTTAAGCATCTTCCTCAAAATCACTCATCAAGATCTGAACCATCTACCAGGTATTTAATTTAAAGTCAACTGTTCTCCATTAAATTAATAAGGACTTGTGTTGTATTTAAGTATGATCTTAATAAGTATATTCATAATAGCAAATACCAAATAATATATTAAAGTGATTTATAAAATGAAGTAGACATTTTATAATGTCTAACATTATAAATTTATAACTGTAGAAACATAGGAAAGGTAAATTATGATTTAAACTTAAACAGATGGGTGCATGCAGCTTGAACATATACCTTCATACATGTCAAGTTCTAATCCCTGGAAGCCATGAGTGCCACCTGATTTGGGAAAAGATTGTAGGGAGATGCGATTAGATTAAATATATTGCAATGAGGAGATTATTCTGGGTCATCAGGGTGCTATCTGAATGATATTATACGTATACGTAGAATAGAGAGGCAAACACTTTTTACACACACACACACACACAGACATGCATGAGAAAAATGGAGCAGAGAAAGGTTTGAAGAAGCTAACCTTGAAGACAAGAATGATATGACAAGTCAAGGATGTCTGCAGCTGCCAGAAGCTGAAAGAGATAAAGAGAGGATGATCCCCTAGGACCCCATGAGAGAGTGGTGTAGTCCTCCTAACACCTTGATTGTGGCCCGATGATATTGGTTTCAGATTTATGAACTCCTAAACTATAAAAGAATAAAGACCTAGTGATTTAAGCCACCAAATTTGCAGTAATTTTGTTCATAAACCATAGGAAACTAATACAATAAGTTTAGATTATAATCAATTTAGAAAATATAGTAAATGCTTAAAATGCTTTCAGGCGGAGTAAATAAAAAAATTAACAAAGACATAGAAACTTTAAAAAGGGTGTGGTATCAGATGCATACTATTTGTTTAATCCAGAATTAAATAAAATAGAGAACAAAAAATAAAAGTATAAACAAACAACAGCAGATAATTTATGAATTAGTTATACAATATATTGTGCTAAGAACGTAAGGTACAGATTTAATTTTTATGAACATTTTATTATAAAATTAGAATATTATTATATATTTTGCAGAAGAGGTATTTTTAATTTTTATTGCTGACACTATTACAGATGTACCCATTTTCCCCTCTTTGCCTACTATCACTCAGCCCTACACCCCACTTCCCTGTGGTTATCACCACACTGTCGTCTGTGTCCCTGTGTCAGGAATACATGTTCTTTGACTAACCCCTTCATCTTCATTAATCAAGTTAACCATTTTCCCTCTCCCCCTCCTCTCTGACAGCTGTCAGTTTGGAAAGTTATACAATTATAACCTTGCAATAGAAAGGGTAGTAAAAAAGAAAACAACCATTAATGTCTAAAAAGTATTATTCTCAATACACAAAAATATGTAGGAAATTCACTCCAAATTTTTGTGAAAAAAAAAAAAACATAGAATATGTGACAAATGTATACTCAGGCCATGTGAAAAGGTGAAGTCCATTTCATAAAAATAGTTGCATTCACTAAAAATGATGAAGACTCATGTCTATGTGTATGCTTTGTTAGAAATATACTGATAATATCTCAAAACAAAAGTTGAGTCTAAAAATATCACTCCAAAAACCCATTCACAGCAATTCAAGGTTCGAGAACAGCAGCAAAGGTAGCAGATGCTTCTGAACAAGCCAATAAAAAGGATAGGATATGGCTTTAAACTAAAAGCTACAAGTGAACAAACAAGAAAAACAAACAAAAATTTGTTGACACAAACCACAGTATGGTGGTTACCAAAGGAGATGGGGATAGGAGGGGTAATAAACGGTGAAGGGCGTCAAATATATGCTGACAGAAGGAGGTTTGCTTTGGGGTGACTGGCACATACATAGATGAAGTATCATAAAGTTGTACACTTGAAACATATATAACTTTATTAACCAATGTCATTCCAATATATTTAAATAAATGAGTAAATGGATATAGGTAAATAAATAAATAAATAAATAAATAAATAAATAAATAAATACACAAAAAAGATTTAAAATCATATGGCTTTAATGAGACAGAAACATGGTGGGGAGCATACATAGATTTCCTGCATGCAAATCCTTCCCCAGTTTACTTTTCTTTAACATTCTGTCCAACAAGTTTCTTTAAAGATCTTTGAAAAAAACCCTAAATCTAGTTAAGAAAAGAGTTTCTCAAAAAGTAATTTGCATCCCAACACTTTCTTGAGAGCTTCCTTCACATCTTTGTTCCTCAAGCTGTAGATCAGGGGGTTCAGCATGGGAATCACTACAGTGTAAAACACTGAAGCCACCTTGTCAGCATCCACACTGTTGCCTGAACTGAGTCGGCAATAAGTAAAAAGGATTGTTCCCTGTAAGACCACAATGGCTGTGAGGTGGGAGGCACAGGTAGAAAAGGCTTTGCGCCTTCCCTCTGCAGAGCGCATCCTCAGGATGGTGATGAGAATAAACAAGTAGGAGGTGAGGATGATCACAATGGTGATGACCTCATTGAAAGTGGTCACAACGTATACCAACAGTTCATTCACAGTGACATCAGAGCAAGCAAGAGATAAGAGAGGGGGCAGATCACAAAAGAAGTGGTTAATCACATTTGATCTATAGGTTGGGATCTCAAGAGCTAAACACAAGTGGATCAGAGAGCACACAGTCCCACCGAGGTAGCAGCTAGAAACCAACACCATTCGGAGTTTCTGGGACATGGTGACCATATACAGCAGTGGGCTACAGATGGCCACAAAGCGGTCATAGGCCATCACGGCCAGCAGGAAGACATCAGTAATTACAAACGTGCCAAACAAGTAGAATTGTATCATGCATCCCAAGAATGAGATGGTTTTATCTTTGTTTAACATGTTGAACAGCATCTGCGGCACGATGGCCGTAGAGTAGCAAAAATCCACCAAGGACAGGTGGCTGAGGAAAAAGTACATGGGAGTGTGAAGTCGAGAGCTGACCTGAATCAGGGCAATCATACCCAGGTTGGCCAAAAATGTGACTCCATAGATCAGAAGGAACAGCAGGGACAGAAAGACTCTCAGTTCAGGAACATCTGATAATCCGAGGAGAATGAACTCTGTCACAGCAGTGCAGTTCCCCTCCCCTGCTTCCACCATATGTAAGGTTTAGAAAGCCAAATGATAAATTGTGTGCCTTCTGAAATGGGAATAAGAGAGAGAACACATATTTATATTAACAAAAAATATCACATTGTTGTCAAACACAATTTATTTGAAATACAATCATCAAATAATTCCAAATGCTCAGTGTGGCAGCAGATCCCTCTGACCAAATTTAAAGTGTCAGCAGAAATATGTAAGATAACAACAATAAACTGAGCTGATGAATTAACTTAGACATTTTGATGGAGTTTTAAATAGATCCAATGATATAATTTGAAGCCACACTCCTCCTGTTCCCTGAAAAAATGTAACAAATTCCTTTCAAGATGACAGATACTGTGATCCTATATACATTAATTTTTTAGGTCTGTCTACCTTTAACATAAAGTTTCAGCAGGTGAGGTCCTCTTCAGTTCTCTTGTTGGGGAGTGTGACAAATCTCTGAGAACAGTGGCTCTGAGTTCTCTATAAATTCGGAATTATTAAGAATGACAAAAAAAGCTTTAAAATATATACTGAAATCCATCACCATCTTTACTTGTCAAATTAACAAACTCATTTACAATAAAAGTGATCAATATCAATAATGACTCAGAAAGGTACAACTCTGGTATAAATTTTTCTGAAAAGCTATTAGGCAACATATATTCAAAGTCTTAACCCTGAGAACAATAAAAGCTACTTGATATATTTATGAGAGATTTTATATTTGTAAGCTGTTATAAGAGATGCTTTATGATACTTACAAATTATGGAAAAGTATATTCAAATCTACATTACAGCATTATTTATAATATTCACAATGGGAAAAATTAATTGTCATAAATAGAGCAATGTTAAACCGTGGTATATCTTATCTGAAACAGAAAGTTTTCATATTATTTCAATAACTTTGAAGTTAGTTATTGAAATGTAATGACTTCATATTCAATAGTGTAGAGATGGCTATTTTTAAAAACTACCTAGTATGGTTTCTGTGTATATGTAGATTTAAATAAAATGTTTATGTTGACATATGAATATATATGGTAAAAATATCATATGTTATCACTTTGATTTGGCTGCAACCCCAAAATATCAGTCCATCCCCACACTGAGAAATGGGTAAGTAAAAACTTTCCCAAGTTCCCTCTAGTAGTAGGTTGGAGGAAGTGGTTACACTGAATATCCTGTAAGTCTGATGTACAATGACACTCAGTCCTGTCTTTAAAGAAAAGTCATATGGAAGGTGACACATTTTATTCTCTGGCCTCCTTCCTAGAGGGTTGCACCCATGGTGGTATTCACATATTATGTAATGAAAAGTGAGTGAAGAGATTCTGGACTGAAAACAGAACTTGTTATTTTCTCCATCACATGAACTAGTTTTAACGTGAAAACATACCTCCAAGCTAAAGTCATGGTTTTCTCATTACCTTGCCCCCCAAAATACAAATTATTTGTCCACTTCAAAGTTAAAATAGAAAAATGAACTTGGAAACACTTCTTCCTAATGTTCTAGGCTGATAATAAGAAACTAGTTTACGGTAAACCCAAAATAAATCTAAAAGGATTCACCTCATTCACTGAGCATGGACAGTCTACACATGCTGACTCCCCACAACCAACTCAGGGACACATGAATTCAACCCTCAGAATTAGGGTGACAATTAAAGTCCTTCTTTATGGGTATGAAATCTAGATTCCATAACAGAAACTGATGTGGAGAACACATCAATGCTTGGTGTTCAAGAGGAAACTTCTAATTTCACCATCAACTGTCTCTCAGTACAAACAGACAAAGCATTTGAAACAGTAAGTGCACAGGAATATGGTCTGTTAAATGATTCTCTAATTAGAAGAGAGATGAGTTAGCTGTATCTCTAAAATAATTGTTTTCTGGGAAATATAACCATTTTAATTTTCAAGTAACCAGAGTCTACTTTTAGCTAACTAACCTGAGTAGCAGGCATTTCCTCCTGGGTGCTGAAGATACTAGGCTGCACAGTTAGAGACTTATATTGTAATTTTAACCCCCAGGGAAAGGGTCCCTTAAGTTCCTAATCAATTGTTAATCTTTAATGCTGTAGAAACAAGTTAAATTTCAACTAACACTACGTGAGGCATAGGACACATAATTAATCTCTGTGGAATAGCATCAAGAATTTTTTAAATGCCCTAATGTTTGAGACAATTGTTTAAAACCAACATGTCTTCATCCAGATTTCATGATGCTAAATGAAATTCCATTCTAATGTCATATATGTGGGCCATAGATCACATTCCCATGATAAAATAACATGAATATTTATTATTTTCACCTTTCTTATATATTACAAAATCCCCTGAATTCTAGCAAGTACAGTGCATAAAGCTGCACCAGAATCCCTTCAAATACTAGGAAGGAGAGAAACTACTGTTCAGAAAACTATAATTAGCTCACACTGGTCCTTTGTTATGTATTAATTAGAACCTGTTTTGAATATTATACAACACTGACTCCTGTTTCGAGGTCTATATTACAAAGGAGATGATGGTGTCACAAGCACTGAGTTGTAACTTGGATAAAGCCAAAATCAATAGCAGGAAAAGGCCCCATGATGCTCTGTAGTTTTTCCCACCCTTGTGACTGCATAGGCCAGAGAACAGATGGGCCCAGCACTGAGGCCGAATTTTCCTTATACATACCCAATTCCAGAAGGCATCGAAGGGGGCCCTTTCAATGATCTGGTTCACATGTGCTCATCTTCTTCTGGCTAATGTCAATGTAGGCCACAGTGTTCAATTAGCCTATGTGTATCACTGAGTATACATGTAAACTTCACAAGGTGTATAGGATCATTAATAAATAATTTCAAGTAAATCAATTTTTATACTCTAAAATACCGCATAGTCTATGGTTATACCATCTAAAATGTGCCCAATCTCGCCTGATAAAATACCAGATAATATCTTCCCAAACTAGATGTTTCAGAGATAGCACCCAAGGCTGAGGAAACATCCTCTATTCCCACATCATCTTTCACAGCTAAAAATGGAAAAAAAAAAAAAACTTTCACCAGCCCATATTTCATGTGTTATCTCCATGACTAGAAACCTGTGGGTCAAAATAGGAATAACTTGAAATATTGGTGTTTTGAAGGCTGTCTTTAATTTTTATGTTTTTTTGCAATTGAAGCCTGTTAAAATCATTCTTCATTGTAAAATTGTTATGAAAATATTTAGCCTGTTTGACTTCCTATGCTCTAGTTTAACTATTCTTTAATATTATGGGTATAAATCTTTCATCAGATATACAACTTGTGCCCATGGCTCTTAAATTTTTGTCTATGATTCCTCTTGAGTTAAGGTTGGTGTGAGGTATAGATTTCAGCTCATGTTTTTGTATATGAACACTCAATTACTCTTCACCATTTATTGAGAAGATTGTCCTTTCTGAATGAGTAGTCTTCGTAGCTTTGTCAAAAATCAATCAACAATTAATCTGTTAAATTTTTAATTATCAATGTTATTACATTGATATAATATGTCTGCTTACACCAGGGCAAACACCATGTTTTATAATTTTGGTATTAACTACAGTTCCATTTTTTGTTAAATTTATGTCTAAGTATTTTTAGTGTTATTATAGATCATATTGTTTTCTTAATTTCACATTCAGGTGTTATTTTGCTACTATATAAAAATAAATTTGTTTTTCTGTTTTAATTTTGTATCTTCTGACTGTGATGAACTCAACTATTGCTTTCAGTGCTTTGTGTGAGTGTGGAGTGATTATGATTTTCTAATTAAAAGATTATGTAGTCCGGGAATAAAATTATTTTGCTAGGAATGCAGATGAATGACTCACTTATTAATCTATCATCTATCTATGTATCATCTATAATCAGTACTGAGATTGGACATCCTGCATTGTTTTGTGACTTGGGGGAAAAACCCTCATTCTGTAATTATTGAGTGTGATGTCAGGAGCAGGTTCAGTAGGTTGAAGTCATTTTCTCTCTTTCCCTTTGTTGCAAATTTTTATCGTGAGTGGGATTTGGATTCTGTCAGATACCTTTTATGTATCTACTGAGGTAGCCATTTATTTTTTGTGTTCTATTCTATATGTGATGTGTTACATTAACTGTTTTTTTATCTGTTCAAGCACCCTTGATTTCCTGGAATTGATTCATTGGTTATGATTTATTATTCTTTTATATGTATCATTGGGTTTATTCTGCTAATATTTTGCTGGTAATTTTTTATGTACAACTGTGAGGGATTTTATATTGTGTTGTCTTTCCTTCTATTTCCTTATTGACTTTGGTATCAGGGTTAATACTTGTTAAATAAAATGAGTTGGAAAGTGGTCTCCTCCTCTATTTTTGACATGAGTTAATCAAAAATTTATACTATTTCTTATATTAGATATAGTGAAAATAACCAGTGACGCTATCTGCATCTGGATGTTGATAGGAGGGGGAAATACTTTAGTTACAAATCAAATTTATTTCTTTTTTTATATGTCTATTCAGATTTTCTATTTCTTTTTTATATATATTTTAATTTATTTTAATTGTTGTTCTTGTATAGTTTTCTGTCTTTTGCTCCCATTCCAGCCAACCACCCCAGCCCTCCCCACCCCCCTCCCATTTCCACCCCTGCTAGTTTTTGTCCATATGACCTTTATACTTGTTGCTCCAAACCCTTCCCCTTTCCCCCTGAAATTCCCTCCCCTCTCCCCTCTGGTGACTATCAACCCCTTCTCAATTTCAGTGTCTTTGGTTATA
>PVKU01015427.1:0-18388 GCA_004027475.1 Anoura caudifer | reverse complement strand
TTTCTGGAAACAAGTGAAAATGAACTCACAACAATCCAAAATTTACGGGACAGAGCAAAGGCAGTCCTGAGAGGAAAGTTCATAGTGATACAGGCCTACCTAGAAAAGAAACATTTCAAATAAACAACCTAACCGTATGCCTCCAAGAACTTGAGGAGCAAAAACAAACAAGCCCAGAGTGAATACAAGGGAGGAAATAACCAAGATCAGAGCAGAACTAAATGACATAGAGACTAAAAGCACAATTCGAAGATCAATAAATCCAGCAGCTGGTTCTTTGAAAAGATAAATAAAATTGACAAGCCTTTAAGCAGACTCATCAAGAAAAAAATGGAGAGTACCCAAACAAACAAAATCAGAAATGAAAGAGGAGAGATTACAACTGATAACACAGAACTACAAAGGATTGTAAGAAATTACTACAAAGAACTACATACCAAGAAATTTGAAAACCTAGGTGCAATGGACATATTTATAGAAAAATATAATATTCCAAAATTGAATGAAGAAGAAGCAGAAAGCCTGAGCAGACCAATAACACCAGAAGAAATTGAAGCAGCAATCAAAAAAGTCCTGGCACACAAAAGCCCTGGACTGGATGGTTTCACAGCAGAATTTTACAAAACATTTAAGGAAGAGCTAACCTCTATCCTTCTCATAATATTCCAAAACACCCAAGAAAAGGGAATACTCCCAAACCCTTTTTATGAAGCCAACATCACCCTAATCCCCAAACCAGATAAGGACACAACAAAGAAAGAAAACTTCAGGCCAATATTGCTGATGAACATAGATTCTAAAATCCTCAACAAAACACTGGCAATCCACATCCAAAGATACATTAAAAAGATCATACACTATGACCAAGTGGGTTTCATCCCAGGGATGCAAGGATGGTACAATATTCACAAATCAATAGACATAATACATTACATAAACAAAAGACAAAAATCACATGATCATATCAATAGATGCAGAAAAAAGCATTTGATAAGGTACAGCACCCATTTGATAAAAACACTCAGCAAAGTGGGAATATAGGGAGCATTCTTCAACATAATAAAGGCCGTATATGAAAACCTATAGCCAAAATCGTACTCAATGGACAAACATATAACTAATAATATGTTATAAACATATAAAAAACACAAACTAACAGCTTTCCCACTAAGATAAGGAACAAGACAAGGATGTCTGCTTTCACCACTTCTATCAACATAGTATTGGGAGTCACAGCCACAGTGATCAGACAAGAAAAAGAAATAAAAGGCATCCAAATTGGAAAAGAGGGAGTAAAACCATCATTGTTTGCAGATTATATGATACTGTACATAGAAGTTCCTATAGACTCCACCAAAAAAACTCCTCGATCTAATACATGAATTTGGCAAAACAGTGGGATACAAAGTCAATATTCAGAAATTGAAGGCATTTTTGTACACCAACAAGGAAATATCAGGAAAAAAATTCTATATGTTATAACAACAAGAAAAATAAAGTACAGAGGAATAAACCTAACCAAGGATGTAAAAGACCTGTACTCAGAAAACTATACAACACTGAATAAAGAAATTAAGAAAGATACAAATAAATGGAAGCATATACATGTTCATGGATTGGAAGAATTAACATCATCAAAATATCCATACTACCCAAAGCAATTTACAGATTCAATGCAATACCTATTAAAGTACCAATGATATAGAACAGATATAGTACCACAGATATAGAACAAACATTATAGAAATTTATATGGAACCATACACAACCCCGAATAGCTGCAGCAATCTGAGAAAGAAAAGCAAAGTAGGAGGGATCACAATACCTGATAACAAACTATAGTACAAGACCACTGTAATCGAAACAGCCTGGTACTGGCCTAAGAACAAACACATAGATCAATGGAACAGAATAGAGAGCCCCCCAAAAAAACCCAAGTCTCTATGATCAATTAATATTTGACAAAGGGGGAAGAAGCATAAAATGGAGTAAAAGTAGTCTCTTCAACAAATGGTGTTGGGAGATCTGGACAGCTACATGAAAAAAAATGAAACTCAACCACCAATTTACACCATACACAAAAACAAACTCAAGATGGATAAAAGTCTTAAATATAAGTTGTGATACCATAAAAGTCCTAGTGGAGAACATAGGCAGGAAATCTCAGATATTCCATGCAGCAATATTTTCACTGATATGTCCCCTAGAGCAAGGGACATAAAGGAAAGAATAAACAAATGGGACTTCATCTAAATAAAAAGCTTCTGCACGGCTAAAGAAAACATCGGCAAAATGAAAAGGGAATTAACTGCATGAGAAAACATATTTGCAAATGATACTCAGACAAGGGTTGGATCTCCAAAATATATAACTCAACATGACTCCACTCCAGGAAGACAAACAACCCAATTAAAAAAAATGGGCAAAGGACCTGAACATACACTTCTCCAAGGAGGATATACGGAGTGCCTAGAGACACATGAAAGTATTCTCAGCATCAGTAGTCATCAGAGAGATGCAAATTAAAGCCACAATGAGATACCACTTCACACTGGTCAGAATGGCCATCACAACCAAATCAACAAACAATAAGTGCTGGCAAGGTTGTGGAGAAAAGGGAACCCTAGTACACTGTTGGTGGGAATGCAGACTAGTACAGCCACTGTGGAAAACAGTTCGGAATTTCCTCAGAAAACTAAGAACGGAAGTGCCTTGTGCACCAGCAATTCCACTGCTGGGACTATCCCCTAAGAATCCTGAAACACCAATTCAAAAGAACCTATGCACCCCAATGTTCATACCAGTACCATTTATAATAGTCAAGTGCTGGAAGCAACCTAAGTGCCCACCAGTAAATGAGTAGATCAAAAAACTGTGGTGCATTTACACAATGGAATACTGTGCAGCAGAAAGAAAGAAGCTCCTACCCTTTGCAACAGCATGGATGGAACAGGAGAGCATTATGCTAGGTGAATAAGTCAGGCGGTGAAAGACAAATACCATATGATCTCACCTATAAGTAGAACCTAATCAACAAAACAGACAAGCAAGCAAAATATAACCAGAGACATTGAAATTAAGAACAAACTGAGAGTAACCAGAAGGGAGGTAGGAGAAAACAATGGGAGGAAAAGGAGGAAGGCTTGTCAGGAACATGTATAAAGGACACATGGTCAAAGCCAAAGGGGGGCAGGATTGAGGGTGAGAGGTGGGGATGGCTGGGGTAGGGAGGAGTGGTGGCGGGAAAATGGAGACAACTGTACTTAAACAGCAATAAATTTTTTTACAACACCAACTTGCAAAAATAGTTTAGAAACACACACACTTCTTATTTGATTGATTCCTAGGGGCACTAATGAGCAATCCTAGCAGAAAATACAATGTTCATCCCTCTTCCCATATGTTCCAAGCACTCTCTTTACTCCCAGGATTATCATGCAAGGAAAACAGGAAGAAAAAGGTTTCTGAAGTATTCCAAACCAGTAGCTAAGCCCCAGGCTCTGTCCTCAAGCTGCTCTCTATTTCCCTCTGGAGGATGTCAACATTATAGCAGGAAAAGAGAGACTGCTCAATTTTCACATCATTGCACACTTCCTATTCACTGATGACTTAGTAAACAAGAATGTGAAATTGCTTTAAAATAAGGATTTCTTGCACATAAGATTCTGAATTCTTAAGAAGTAGGCTTTCATTTCAACTATTATAAGAAAATTATGCAAAAATCTTGCCACAGATTATACATCACAATTACGCATAATTAACCCAATAGCACATTGCCCCACGTTTTGTCTACTTCCTGGAGTTTATACATCCACTACCTGCAGGTACTAGACTATCTGCTCTCTAAAAAGTGTCTCTAAGTCCTAAAATTCATGACTCGGTGATTCTTAAATTCAGTGATTAGAAACTCGAATGAGAGAAATAAACTAGACATAAAACATTGGGGGTAATGCCCTGACTGGTGTGGCTCAGTGGGCTGGTCACAGGTTTGATTCACAGTCAGGTCACATGCCAGGTTTGCCGGCCAGGTCCCCACTTGGGGGGCATGCCAGAGGCAACAGATCAATGTTTCTCTCCCTCTTTGTTCCCCTCCCTTCCCTTCTCTCTAAAAATAAATAAAATAAAATCTAAAAAAAATAAAACATTAGGGGATGATAAGGACTGTGGCAAACTGGGAGACCTCACACCCATGAAAGAGGTTCTTGCTGATTATGTGGATCCAATGTTGCAAATCACCTAATTTTTTTAAAGAAGAAAAGTCAAAAATTTTACATAAAATTTTCCGTATTTCATATGTTTAAATTACCTCAAAACACTGTATTGGGAAAAAGAAGTCATGGCAATAGATTGGGTTCAGCTCACCAGAGAAGACATATCTGCTATAAGATCATCTATTAATGGCAACTGCAAACCAGGAGAAAAACCAGAGAAGGAAAATTCATCCCTCTCTCCTACAGTGAGATTCATCCTATCAAAAGACATATGGTTAATAAGGATAGATACTGCAGTTACGGTAATTTGAAGAGTGCTTAAATCTTCAGACAGTCCCTTTGTTTGGGTGTTTCATTTTAATTTTGAAATAAAGTGGCTTTCTATGGCATATTAAAGCATAAATTAACCACTCTAATATTCTGGGCTATTTCTTCTCCTCCTGGCCCAGTCCAAAATCTCAGAAGACAGATAGTTAGATGGACATTCCCAAGGAGAAAATGGAGGCAATGGGACAGAGTCACATAATGCAGGAGGCCCCGTTGCCACAGCCGCCATTAATCCTCTCCCAGGGAAGGGAGACCAATGCAGGTCTAGGTCTGGTTAAACCTGAAGTTTCAGCCTTAATTCCTACTGCTACTTTTTTCCCATCTTGGGTTAGATTTCAACTCCAATCTATCCTTCCTAATGGCCTTTTCTTACATCCATTTAACTTTTTAAAAAATAAATGCATATACTTAGTTTTCTCCACAGCCAACAGACCATGGGGTAGATATGGAATAGATTCAGCAAAAGAAGACAAGTTGACAAGATGCCAACTTGATTTCACTTACAGGTTAAATAGATTGTCTTATCTATATAACCTTTGTTGTCATTAGTCAAATCTCTATTTCAGCATTAAAAACTCCTTACTGACTGTTCCCAATTTAAATACATGACCTTTGAAGACTCCTAAAGGAGACTTCCTAAAATCTTAATGAAAGGACCCTATCCCTTTCAATATATTTATGCATTTATTAGAAATTCCTGGGGTGCTAAATCCAGTATTAAATCTAGATTAACAGCTCTAAAAAAGAGAGAAAGACAAAGCAAGTCAGGGAGAGAGAACAAATCCTAAAATTATCCTACTGACCACTGCCAACTCACATGAGAGTTCCTCTAGGTATATTAAAGAATGCATGTACATGCACATGTAATTTACTTGAAAATCTGGCCAAATCTTTACTGATCATTTAATAATAAATTACTCCTGAAGGAGATACAAAGTTAAATTTAAAGACCTATGGATATCATTTAACCTCCAAAGAATTCTTTAGATTCCCAGTGAAATTGTGCTATATTCCCAGCATTTCTTACCCCTGCCCCAAAAATGAATGAATGAGAGCCATACAGACTGCTTGGTTTAAAATTTCACTTTATCAATTGCTGTCTGGAAGTGTTCCAATAATAGACAAATGGAAGCAGAAATTTATATTGTTCAAGCCTCTTTTTTAAAGTGGTTAAAGCCCATTTTTTAAAGTTATGTTGATTTTTTTTTTTTTTAAGGACAGGAGGTCAATGGAAAATATAAATATTGGAGTAATACCTAAGGTTATGTAGGTGGTCAGAGGAAAACTGTGCCAATCAGAAGTGTGGGACACTAGGATTCCATGGACTTGCTATATCATGCAGGAATTATAAATCTGAAGAATCAGGAATGTTGTCAAAGGGACAAGGGCAATGTGAGGCCTCCATTGGTGCTCACAGGGCATTGAATTTGGTCGGTATCCACTTCTCTTGCTAGGGATCATCCTGACCCAGCAGAAACTCCCTGAGCTGCTGTAAAAAGTAACTGCCAGGCACCAGGGCAGCAAAATCAGTGGTGATTATTGTCAACAGCCCACTGAAGAGCAAACACAGGTAACACATACTGACCAAGGAGACCCCACAACTAGAGAGCCCTCCTTTGCTAATTCTTATTTACAACAAAAGAAATCACACATTTCATTACAAATAAAGATAATATTTAACCATCAATTAAATATTTAGAATGTTAAAGGCACTGTGCCAGGCACTTTGCAAGCACAATGTCAATAAATACTCCAGATGTTTTATGAGGCTGCTGTTCATATCCTCATGGTCAGATTTCACAGAGGCCCCTGGAGATTAAATGGCCTAATGGAGCTCACACCACCAGTCAGTACCCAAGCTGCAACTAAACCCACATCTTTACCCAAGATGCTCCAACAGTTAGAACACAGAGTTTTCAAGAATTAACATTGATGTTTTTAAACTGAATTCTCATCACAAGAGGACTTTCATTTATATCATTCTATCTCAAATCTGTAAGAGAAGTTCCCAGAAAGAGAAGAAGCCTCATCTATCTGGGAATTGCAGGTGGTGATTTTTAGACCAATAGAGCCCTGGGTGACAAGAACAGAGCTCCCATTTAATAGGATACTATTAATTTCAAAGACAACATCATTACAAACCAAACATTACAAACACCTGATTATTGCTTCAAGCCTCTTAAAATGCGTGAGTGGATAGATAAGTGGATGGATGAACAGATGGAAAGACTGTCCAAAAGGAATAACGAAAGCAATTTCTGTAGGTAACTGACAAGTCAACCTTTAGAATTAATCCACTTAGTCACCAAGTATGCCTTGAGTTAGCATCCAGTAATGTGCTAGTCACTGGGAATCCAAACGGCCCCAAGACATTCATGTTAAGTTGCTCCAATTGAACAGTTCCAGTAAGGGGTGAGCACAGTACTATGGGACCATGGCAAGGGGGCGCTATAACCCTGTCCTGAAGACACCAAGGTCATCTTTCCTCACAGCTGGCAAATGTCTACACCTTCAGCTGAGTGGCATCAGTCAGCTACTGTTTTCACAGCCACTTGCTGCCACATGTGGGCAGGCCTTCCAATGCTTCTGAAAGGCAGGAATTGAAGATTTTAGATGAGTAAGCAGCTGGGGTCATGTCAAATTAGAATCAATAAGAAGTTTTAAACAAGGAAGTGAGGTCATTGATTCTGCTTATGAACATCACTCCAGCTCCATGTGACAGGTTGGAAATGGCTGAAGGTACAAGTCTGAAGTTCAACTTAACCAGTTACTGAAAACACACACTTACATTAGCCCATGGAACCAGCCTCATTAGACCTCCTAAAAATAGATTCTGCATTCCCTTACAATTTTCTAACTTGAGAAAAACTCAATGCAAGCAATAGTGTTTTCAAAAGCCCTCCAGTTTTCTTTTTCTTTTGTGTCAATGGCTTCAGGCCACATCTCCTCACTCCAGTACCAAAGTGTTTAAATCACAAGTTTACATTGAAACCAGCACTCATCCTGTCAATATCCTCCAAGAAGACTTATAATTTTTTTTTGTGTTTATCCAAAGCCTTGATAGTACACTCAGAAAACATAGGCACTCCCGCTTGTGTACACACACACACACACACACACACACACACAGGACCAACCAGCAGCTCATATTCTTATTTCTGCCAGGAAACACCATGGATCAGCTTCCACTGGTAGACGTTGTACAGGGTGCATTTCATACATCACCCTAACATTTGATTTAATCCTGGCATGAATGCTAGGAGGTTAGAAAAATTATCATCCCCATTGTCCCAGTGATGCTTTGAGTGGTTAATGAGCTGGCCAAAGGTCATACTCCCACTATGATGCTGAGACCTGGATCTGGACAACCTGACTCCCACCCACTTCTAAATGTCATGTCAACTGTATCATGTGTAAGAGCAACAAAGGTTGTTCTTCAAAGGCTTCTGTTGTTATGTATCAACAACAAGAACAACAGCAACAATAGGCATTACCTAGGGAGCAATAAGGGTGCATCAGATACTATGTCAAAGATTCTACATCATCACATTTAATTTAAAGAGATGATTCTCACAATGCTGGTGCTCATGTTTTGAAACAATGCATGTATTTTTTTTTCCTTTTAGAAAAATCCAACATATCCCAGACATGCTTCTCATTTCAATAAATCTTTTTTTAGAGAGAGCAAGTAGGGCTTTGGAATGATGCATCAGGGTGTGAACTGTGACCTGTACCATGAACTTTTCAAGTGGACTTTAGCAAGTTTTATGGTCTCTGAAACTCTCTGTTCTCATCTAGAAAGATTACAATGTCTTTTTACAGAATTCTTCAGAGGGTTACGTAAGATACCATGGGTGAATAAATGTGCGTGCATTGCCCAGCACTAAGAATGATAATTGCACAATGGCTGAGCATCATCTTATTTAAGAAAATACCTACAGCCAAACTGTTTCATGTGTTCTCACCCTTTTAAGGAATTCCATTCTGTAAGAACTGTCCTAAGATTCATTATCACATTTCCACTGGATTCTGCTGAGTTGGTTAAGCTTCTCTGTCCCTGCATCTCTGAAAACCTAACAGAACTTGTCATACAATCGGAACGCAGAAAACAGGCTTAAGAATCTGCTGTTAACTGAAGAAACCAGCTGATTGACAATATGTCTGGAAAATCGTTGTAAACAAACTCTGAAACATCTGCCCACATAAATGCCTGAAAACAGATATGAAGATTAGCTTTTGAAGAAAGGAGGGTAAATGAGAGGTAGTATAAAATAAGCCCCATTTTATCAACCGCTGAAAAAAGTCCTAAATGCTCTCTATACAAAGCTATCTGCATACATTCCTGGCTGCTTAGACACATACAGGCATACAAACATGAGTCACACCATCCCACTGTCACTGCTCCGGTTTTCTTGAGATCATGTATTAAAATAATATGTCTTTATTCCTGTGGTGATAATATTCATATCCTGGTGTAAAAGTTCTATTCTTTCACAACCTATTTATTCATTGAACTGCATATCAAGTTTCTACTAGGTGCCTAGTACTATACAGTGAGGAAAATTCCTAAGAATCTTCCTAAGTAGAAGATTCCTAAGAATTTACCCACTCAGGTCATATTCTGCCATCCCTCTTCTAAATCAACAAAGAAAAATATTTCAAAAGCAGTCCTACTACTGTCTGCGCCAGTGTTTAAGCAATCTAAAAAACATTTCCACTTGTCTCATTAAGGTTTTTCTTGAAATAATTTTTCTGCATCCATATTTAGTATATATTCGTTTTCTTATGTTGGTTCTCAAATCTTAAGTGGGATACATTTTAATATAAGAAAAGAAAGTCTGGGGAGAATTAATTTACACATAAGAAAAATATATATTTAGAAGACACTGTTATCGTGTGTGGGCTTTGTTCTTCTACTTCTTAAAAAAAAAATGATACTTTACACTTCTTCCCCAGAATTCTGGTAAGGAGAAGCACTTGGTTATTTTGGTTTTGTTTTTTTTTAACACCTCTTTCAAATTGTTCGTTATATTACAAATCAGTTTTTAGGAGAGGTCAAAAATATGAGTATCCATTAACAGAAAAAAGGAGAGCTGACTCTGGAAAATACTTAACAGTAGTTTATTCATGGCCAGGTTACTTCCAGATAGTTTTCAAGTATTAGAATTGAATGCCCTATGTCAGAGGACTTTTAGGACCAGAGGAATGTTATAGAATCCTAGACCATCCACCCAGTGTCTCCTAAAATACACTGCACAGAACTACTTTGCATAGGTCAGAGGATGTGACTCAAGTACTTAGGCCTGATCCTGGCTTCCCTGCACTCAGAGGGCCAGCAGGTGTATGGCACCCAATGAGTGGTCAGGAACCACCTGGTAATGAATGAAAGGGAGATATCAGCATAAACAGAAATAGGCTGAGAAGGACCACGGTGGTACGTGGTCCTTAAGGACTGTGTCTGATTAGAATGAATTGTTATGTAGCTGACGGTATTGATGCAAACGTTTCAATGGTACAGAAAAATACTTATGGGACCAAGACAGGGATGTCCACTTTCACCTCTTGTATAATACTGAAAGTCCTAGCCACAGCAACCAGACAAGAAGAAATAAAAGGCATCCAAATTGGAAAGGAAGAAGTAAAAGGTGGTCTTTTTTTGCAGAGGACATGGCACTATACATACAGAAACCCAAAGATTCCACCATGAAACTACTAGGACTGATAAATGAATTCATAAAAGTAGCAGAGCACAAAATTAATATACAGAAATCAGCTGCATTTTATATGCAGTAGTTATATATACTACATCATGCAACCATCACCACTTTTATTTGCAAAATATTTTCAATAATATCTCAATAAAACTGGTGGGAAAGTCCTTTTACATTACCTAAAATAGAAATTCCGTAATTTTAAGCAATAATTCCATGTTCTCTCCCTTCTCCCAGACCCTGGTAACCTGTCCCTATGAATGTGCTTATTCTACAGACCCCATGTAAGTGAAATCACATACTATTGGTGCCTTTGTGTCTAGCTTCTTTCAATTAGCATAATGTTCTCAAGATTCATCTACAACTGATATTTTTTAAATATATTTTTGTATATGTGACTTTTTATGATGCAAATGTTATATATGGGAAATTGTCAGGCTTTGTGTTTGAAATAAGGGGTGAGATTTGCGGGAAGGCATCCCTGCAGGCTGAACAGGGCAGACACAGGTGCACAGGGCAGACGTGGGCCTCTACAGCATGTGGGCATGAGTGCTAACGAGCAGTGCTCAGTATGTCAGACTGCCCTCTGGAATCTGCCTCACAGAGAATGTATATAGCCCAGAGTATCTTCCATAGCTCTTACCTCAACACCCACTGCACTGAAAAAAAGCACAGAGCATTTTACTTACAATTGAAGCCCTAATTTTGCAGGCGAGAGTATTTTGCATGATTTGGCAGGTTACGAACAAATGCAAGAAGACAGCATCTGTCAAATTCCTTAGGAAACCAGGCAGAACCAAATGTAATTCCTTACCTGAAAAACATAAACACACAACACATATTAAAATTCAATTGGCATAATGCTATGTCTTTCTTAGTCGCTTAAGCCACATGTTTAATCAGTGATTTCTTCTTCTCATGGCAGGCTGGCAATGGCACATGGAGATAGAATTCTTAATTCAATACACATTTATTCCTGAGTCCAGACTGTTTTGCTGTAATGTCCCCATCTAGGATGTATACTCAATAAGTGCTTCTAATGCAAGTATGTGAAGTCACTGTGTCAAACGTAACTCAGAGTTGATAGCAATTATTAACAGTGTAATTAGTCATTTCCAGGATACAATACTCAAATAATCAAATGGACCCTCAACTCCCTCTTGAAATCCCATCTAACTCCTAAATCCATCCACTCACCAGTTGAATATCCATCCATTCACTCAGCACGAACTATGCCTACTAATGATACACAGAGGAAAAGCATGATTCCAGTCATCAAGGACTTCACAGTCTAATGTAGAAATAAATTATGTGCAAGTTTCTTTTTCCCTTTTTACTAGTAAATTGCAAATGGACAATACTTGTATTAGTTTCCATTTCTTCTGCCTAGTCAATCATTGATTCAATAAGTATACGAAGGACATTTGTGCTAGGACTACACAGTACAGCAGTGAACAATCCTTGCCCTTAGAGAACTCTCACAGCCTTGTAGCAAACACAGGTATTCTAACACAAGCAGGTGTGTGATGGAAGGGCAGTACAGAGAGGTCTAGTCTAAGGTAAGAGAGGCCTTCTGGACAACACATATCTCAACTGTGACCTAAAGGATGAACAGGAGTTAAAGGAGGCGCCACCTGGGTGTATGGAAGTGGTTCTCAACGTGTGGTCAGAGGGTTCCCAAGGCCCTTTTGGAGAATTCACAAACCCAAACCATTTCCTAATAATACTAACACATACATGACATTTTCACCCTCATTTTCTCACCAGTATACAGTCGTGTTTTCTAGAAGCTATGTGACTAGTGACATCACAGCAGACTGAAGCTGAAGCAACTATTAAATGCCAGCTGTATTCTATTAAACCAGACCATAATGTAAAAAATTGGCAAAAATGTAAAGAAATGCCAATTAGAATTTATAATTTATCAGTTTTAATTTCTAAAAAGATATACAAAAAAACAAAAGCCCTTTTGTGTTCTCAAATATATTTATGAGTGTAAAGAATTAAACTATGGACTTTAAATAATATCTTGATGTTGATTTATCAATTGTAACAAATGTATACATTAATACAAAACTGTTGGGTAAAAGAAGATATGTGGGAACTCTATGTACATTCTGTGCAAATTTTCTGTACCTAAAATTGCTCTAATAACTAAAGTTTATTAAAATACAAAAGTGCTGAGATCAAAAAGTTTGAGAACCCCTGACCCACAGAAAAGCAGAACTGAAGCTGGGGAGGGAGGCAGGCTGAGAAACCTCTAATCACAAGGAGAAGCAGTGGTAATTAGAACAAAGGTGTGGCTGTAAGAAAGCTTTTCACAACACACTGTTTTCTAGCATTACTGCCAGAAATAGGATGCTATTCTCCTCAAATAATGACATCTAAGAGGGACAAATAAAACATGAAAGTCTCAGAGACAGTCAAGCTACAAGCAAGGGCTGATGAACCTTAGTAGCAGAATTTAGATATTGAGTCTGTTCACACTTGCTCTGACCAAATTTAGAATTAAGATTTTTGAAAAATATATACCAGGTAATTCAAAAAGTATCCTCAAAGAATCAGAGAGGCGCAGCACTAAGCCAGTTCATGTCCACTGAAGTTACATTCTCCCGTGGCAAAGAGAAGGAAACTGAAGCCATGAGTGCAGAGACATTTTGATTCTCAAGTTCAAGTCTTCTGGAAATGATCAATGCACAGCCAAGAGCAGGGGATGAACCTTCAGATCTTCCAACTCTCTTCTGGGTTAGGAATTTGAAAAACTGAGCAGTAACCCCCAGAGAGTGCAGAATGCAAGGCAAATGCAATTATATGTAATTTTAGACACAGGATGATATATTTATAAATTTCTACCTACTGCTTTGTATTGCTATACAATACTGGCAGGCTAGGTTCAGCTGTTTGTTCATTCATTTAAATGATATTTATTAAGCCCCTAATGTATGCCAGATCTGACATCAAGGACCTGGACATCAATCTGGAGAAACTGGTTAAAAAGAAAGAGTTTGGTATGTTATAAGAGAGATAAAGGAAGCTATTAGCATTCAGAGGAAGCACATGAGGAACACGTCTCTCTGGAGGAGCTGCTGTCAAAATTGAGGCCTGGTTGACAAGTAATATTTGGCCAATTATGAGTAGAAGTATGGAATGCACAACAGTGTTGAGACTGGGGGAACCACATGTGCAAAGGGGCAGAAGCAACAGAGGATCTCAAAGGGGTTCTGAGAAGGGAGACGAAGGCAGAGGCAGGACAGTGGGCAGGAGAGGCGACAGCAGTCCTGATGGCATCCTGAGCTAGGCCAGCAGCAGCAGGCGGAGAGAAGTCAATGGGCTCTGAGATATTTTGGAACGGCACTGATGGGCTCTGGGAATAAATGGATGCGTGGAATAAAAGGGAGAAGCACAAAGTAAACAACCAAATCTCTATCATGGAAATGTTAATGGGCTTCTACAACTCAGTCACGTAAAAGTAGAAGTTGGTGGCCAGCAAACCTTAGCAAAGGTAGTGGTGCAAATTAAATGAATGAATACTGAATGCCTGTATGCAATTAAAAAGACCTGCTGTTACTATTATTATCATAGCTGTCCTTGTAACTGAGCATCAGACCAAATAAATAAGATGACTTTGACTCTATTTTATATAAACCACGACCAAAATCAGCTGTAAAGCTGTGCTCTTGGCCAATCATCTATTTTGTGAGTGAGGTTAAAGGTTATATCCAGGAACAGCTGATCTTACTTAATCAAATGTTGGCCAGGCAATCAAAGAGGAGGCCTCAAGTTATATTCCAAATCTTTATTTCAGAATGTTTTGTTTTCCCCCCTCTGGTAAGGTCCAGCTGATATAGAAGGAACATACTTTTCCCACCTGCTCCATACGCTTAGGGGGTGAGCTTAAAGTCAAAATGATGATCGAACACAGACAGGGTCGGGAAGTCCAAAGCACAGGGGGAAATCCTGCCTCCCAGAAGCCAAGGCTCTGGTTAGGGGCAGGCAGAACAAGAAGGGGTCCAGTGGTTGCAGAAGTCAGGACACATGCCACCAATTCAAGTCTGAAGGCAATGCCCTCAGGCAAACACCAGAACAAGAGGAGTGGGTAACTGGCAAAATGATGGTCAGGGATGCAAAGCAACCATGCTGTAATTCTGTCAAGTGTCCTGATGGATGCAGAAACAGATATCTGGAGGTACAAATGTCACAAAGGAAAATAGGCTTTAAAAGGGCGATTGAGGAACTGGGATTTAGAACTAGAGAGGCGAGGAAGGGATCTTTAATACTGCCTCTCAAATAGAGATGCATTGTCGAGACAAAATCTGGCATTAACAGATGAACAAAAGAATGAGTTCATAAAACTTATAAAAGACCTCATAACATGGATCTTCTAAATTGCGGTTAACTTAACAAATACTGGTTTATAAACATTTTAGAAACCCATGCAATATAACTAGTGCCTCTGAGCATCAGAATTAGTTCAAAATTTGCTATGTAGATTAGAGTTTCTCCAGGTATGGTCAATGGACAGCCTATGTGTCTCACTTGAGGTATCTGTGGAAAATGCACATCTTTGGGACCAAATTCAGATACTTTGCTTTAGAATCTTTGAGTCACGGAATATGAATTTCATATAAGCTCCCTAAGGTTATTGACATACACTAAAATTTGGAAGTCCCCAGGGGGAAGCAAGTAAACCTTGAAGGAAAGGCTCCTACGTACTCCATTGTTCTCGATCAACACAGAAATAAAGTACCATTTGGAATTTGTGTAGCCAAAAAAAGAATTTTACAACAGGAGGTGTCAATGAACATTGGAATGAATTATCAAAGAAACTTATAAAAAATCTCTGAACCTTTCTTTATATAAGATGCAGTGGACAAGTTATGTAACCTCTCTGAGCCTCAGTTACCTTATCTTTAAAACAGGGATTAAAAATAGCATCATGAATCTGTTATGAGGATTGATGTAGCTAATACATTTACTATGCACATAGTGTCAGGCACACACAAAAAGCTATAAACTATACAATATGAGCAATGAGTATATAACATTTGGTTAAAATGATATACTAGTTCTTCATTCAAAAGACAAAATGAACGTGCATTACATTTCTGCCTTTACACTTCCCTAACCAGCTCAAGAGATGCTCTGAAATAAAAATAAGCATCTTCAGCTAGCAATGGCTCATGAAGAAACAAACCGTCCTGCCCCCTGCTGGGAAATGGAGTAATAACAGAAAGAGAAAGAAAAATGTATCATCACAGCCTGGCTGCAGTATTTTCATTTTGTGGCAGGGTCAGATTCAAAGAATGGTGTCTCCCTTTGTCTATTTTGATGTCCCTTTCCAATCTAAGATTATGATGTCGAACTGACCTTTGGAGAAAAGGGCACTGTTCCACAGGGTTCTGATAAGCTGCTTTCTAAAAAAAACACTTCCTAGCAGCACTTCTTACCAAGAGAACAAGATGATGATCATGTCATTTAATAGTGGCCTTATGGAAGAGAGACAGATGACAAAGGCTGTTTCCAAAGGTCACTGGAAACTGGTCTTTGAGAGTGTCACTGAGTCAGACGTGGACAGTATGCATGTAAGAATGTGTATGTGCATCTGTTATATACACATGTGTATTACATATCATTTTTCTCTCCCTAATCAAAATATATAAAAATCCTACACTCAAGTTCATGTAACACTTTTACAGTTGAAAATAAGATGTATAATACTTAGAGTCAAAAGACCTGATCACTAAACAATTTTTTTATTTCCTTTTCTATTCTGTTCTTTTACAAATTAAGAATTCCTGATGGAAGGATTTTTAAACAGTATTTGTCTTTAAAGAAGTCTTTAAAGGCTTACTTAAAGGTATCTTTAACAGCTGGAGTTAAAACTTAGATTTTATCACTTCAATATAACGTTAGGCAAGTCAACCTCCATAAGCTTCAATTTTCTTCTCTAAGGTAAGAAAAATGCCTACCTAGATTTCTTGTGAATAAGTGAAATAACGTATGGTAAAGTGCTTTACAGATGGCACTTACATAAATGGAATTTAAAGTCAAAATTAAACCATGTAATTAATCCAAAATGACTGCTCTCCACAAAATTTGGAAATGATCTTGCACAGTTACACCTGCAAGCCCACAGGTATGATTTTTAGCATACAGCATGAAGCTGCTAAGGGGTTGGTGACAGGCAGGCATCTATTTTTGATGGAGGACCAGGCCTTCCCGTATCTCTGTGTACTGACAAAGACTCTCCTTGACCAGGCCCTGATCCTGTCCCAGTCTTGCCTTTGGCCTGCCCAGCCCCATTTTAGTAAAGACTCCTGTCATTCCCCAACCCTTGAAGTCTTGCACCTTGACCTGCCTTCAGCCAGAATACAAAGTCTGTTTATCATAAAGCCCCACCTACCCATGATGTTTCCTCTGAGTAATTTTCCATCCACTGACCACCCTCCAACTCTGCTCATTGGTTATGAATGCCCATTGTCCTTCTAGTAGTCAGAGTTGAGCCCTAACTCTTCCCCCTATTGTAAACCCTCATTGTAATCATCCTGAACAATCTTAAGTGCTGCTTTAATAAGAATCAGTAATTTTCTCTTTAACAGTCTTTAAAAGAAAAATAGAAAAAGCATGAGCTCATGCCATAGGACACTGACAAAGATGACAGAAATAAATAAATATAAGAAAATCAGGAAAAAAAAACATATATCCTGAGTTGAAATGGAGTGTCTGAAAATTACAGGGAAGCATTGGATCTCTCCCCACCCCATCCCCGCCTCTCTTTCTCCCCCCCACTGCCTTCCCTCCCTCTCTCTAAACTGTCTAGGGTCATTGAAATTTGTGGTGGTCCAGACACATTGCCATCATTACCCAATGAGAAAAAACAAGAAAAAATACTAAGATGAAGCACTCTTGTGTCTATTTTATCACTGAATCTTCACAGAAGTAGGATAAATTAATTAAACAGGGGAGTCTTTAAACTGAGATTGCTTTAAAGACTTAAACTACATAAGCTATTCAAAATCTAAGCTAGGAATGCCTCAAGACTAAGAAATTGAAACCAAAGGACAAATAGCTTTCCTAAATAAGGCAACTGCTTAAGTTACAGCAAATCAGTTTCCTGGCTTTGCTTCAATCTCTTCTCTATAGAAATCTCTCCAGGCTCCTATGTGTGGTGTACTCCTAACCACTTTCAGATTGGCTATGCCCAAATTGAACTGATTTTTGCTCAAGTAAACTCTCAAAAATTTCACTAACCCTAGTCTGTCTTCTAACATAGGGATAATTATTATCTCCATTTTATTTGTGAAATAACTAATAATTAGAAAGGTAAAGTAATTTGTGCCAAGTTACACAACTAGCAAGTGGCAAGGCCTGAATCAAACGCAGGCTGGTTGATTCTGAAGACCATTCTTTTCACCACCATACAAAACTGACTCCTTGGGAGTGATATTCAGGAGGAAAGAGGAAAAGGAAAATTGAAATTCCAGGAGAAGTGGGGAACCCAGAATTAGAGAACCATGGCCAAAGGCATTCGGGCAATTTTTGAATGAGTACTTAAAGTCTAACAGAACAAATGTTAGTTTGCCCTCTTCATTAGTTATAATCACACAAAATCTTTCTAATTATTCTTCAAATATTCCTCCCAGAGAACTTTCTTCTCTTCCCTACCCCATTTACTGTTCACTTGAAACCTATCAATGATGGCTATTACTTTAATACAGTAACACTTTTTTTTAACCAATTACTTTAAAGCACAAAAGCAGAGAACATCGCCTACGTATGGTTGAGAGACAATTTTGATCACCACCATAAAGAGTGAATCAGCAAATATGCCAGGATCTGATGTGAAAACAGTGACACATTAAAAGTTAATGTCCATCCCCATGAAAGTGACAGTTGCAAGAGGGGAAAAAAAATAAAAAGCTACTTTGGGATGAAATGAAAAAAAAAATGAACTATTTAAGACACCTATCGAAGACAGCAATGCTCAGGGCACACACACATGTTCACCCAAGTTTGTGTTCACTCACTTGTGTTGGTCCTCAGACTTTTATCCTCATCATCATTTTTTAAGAGCAAGAAAATTTTTTCACAAGCATCCCAAACAAGCACTTTATTAGATGTATATCTGCATTCTTTGGC
>PVKU01015426.1:0-18382 GCA_004027475.1 Anoura caudifer | reverse complement strand
ATATGAGTGAAATCATGTGGTATTTGTGTTTCTCTTGATGGGCTTATTGCACATAAGTGTAATGTTCTCCAGGTCCACTTATACCGTTGCAAATGGTAAAATTTTCTTCTTTTTTTTATGGCTGACTAGAATTCCATTGTGTAAATGCCCCATTATTGTTTTATCCACTTATCTATTGATAGACACTTGGGCTGATTCCATGTTTTGATGGCTGTAAATAACTCTGCATTGTACATAGGGGTGTTTACATGTTCTTTTGAATTAGTGTTTTGGGTTCCTTTGGATATAGTCCCAGCAATGGGATTGCTGGGTCTTCCAGGCAGAAAATCAATAAGGAGACAGAGTCCTTAAACAACACACTAGAGCAGATGGATTTAATTGAAATCTTCAGAGCATTTCATACCAAAGCAGCAGAATATACATACTTTTCAAGTGCACATGGAACATTTTCTAGGATAGACCACATACTGGCACACAAAACAAGTGTCAATAAATTTAAGAAGATTGAAATCATATTAAGCATCTTCTCTTACCACAATGCTATGAAACTAGAAATCAATCACAGGGAGAACACTGAAAAGCATGCACAGGCATAGAAGCTAAATAACATGTTATTAAACAATGAAGGGGTCAACAACAAGATCAAGGAAAAAATCAAAGGATACCTTGAAACAAGTGAAAATGAGGACACAACAATCCCAAATCTGTGGGACACTGGGAAAGCAATCCTAAGAGGTAAATTCATAGTATTACAGGCATATCTCCAAAAAAAAAAGAAAGAAAGAAAGAAAGAAAGAAAGAAAGAAAGAAAGAACTCATATAAACAATCTAACTTCATGCTTAAAGGAACTTGAAAAAGAACAACAAGCCCAAAGTGAGTAGAAGGAAGGAAATAAGATCCGAGCAGAAATAAATGCAATAGAGTTTAAAAAAATGACACAAAAAGATCAATGAATCCAACAGCTGGCTCTTTGAAAAGATAAACAAGATTGACAAACCTTTAACCAGACTCATCATGAAAAAAAGAGGAAGGGCCCAAATAAATAAAATCAGGAATGAAAGAGGAGAAATAACAACTGACACAAAAGAAATACAAAGATTGTAGGAAAATTTTGTGAACAATTATATGTCAACAAACTGGATAACCTGTAAGAAGTGGATAAATTCCTAGAAAAAATACAGTCCTCCAAAACTAAATCAGGAAGAACCAGAGAATCTGAGTAGACAGATTACACCTAGTGAAATTTGATGCAGTAAGCAAAAAACTTCCAACAAACAAAAGCCCTGGACCAGAAGGCTTCATGTGTAAATTTTACCAAACATTCCAAGAAGAACTAACACCTCTCCTTCTCAAAATTTTTCATAAAATTCAAGATGAGGGAAGGCTCTCAAATTCATTTTATAAGGCTAGCACTATTCTAATTCCAAAACCAGATAGAGATACTACAAAGAAAGAAAATTATAGCTGAATATTCCTGATGAACATAGATGTTAAAATCCTCAGCAAAATATTAGCAAACCAAATATAGCAATGCATCAAAAAGAGCATACACCATGATCAAGTGGGATTTGTCCCAGGAATGTAAGGTTGGTACAACATTCTCAAATCAATAAATGTGATTCACTACATAAACAAAATGAAGGATAAAATCCATGTGATCATATCATCAACCATGTGATGCAGAGGAAGCTTTTGATAAAATTCAGCACCTATTTATGATCAAAACTCTCAGCAAAGTGGGAATAGAGGGAACATACCTAAACATAATAAAGGCCATGTATCACAAACCTATTGCCAGCCTTATACCCAATGGGCAAAAGCTACAAGTGTTCCCCTTAAGATCAGGTATAAGACAGGGATGTCCACTTTCACCCTTTTATTCAACATAGTACTGGAAGTTCTAGCCACAGAAATCAGACAAGAAGAAGAAATCAGAGGCATCCAAGTTGGAAAGGAAGAACAGATAATATTCTTAGTTGGGGGGAAACAGCTGAACCACTTGTACCAATTTTAAAGATTCAACTTGTGACTTAAGTTCAATTTAACTGTCAGAATATAGCTAGTACCTCTATGATCAACATCAGGAAACAAAAGTGTTCTCCTGTAATAAATAATAGCAAAGGGTATGTATATTTCTGTTCTTCAGATGACTGTCGGTTTAATCTAATTTTAGTTCAAATTTCCATTCATCTCTGCTTCTGCATCAGAGACAAAAAATATTTTATTTGATTAACTATGAGGATTAGGAGGAAGTACTCCATATATCTTAATTAATTCAATGCATTCATTAAGAAGAAACAATTTCATAACCTCAATAATCTCAAATTGGAATGGTCAAAACAAAAAAAGTGAATATACAAATAGAATTTAGTGTGTTACATTAGCATGTGAAATCATTTAAAATTAATACTAATCATTTTGTATCAGAACAAAAATAAAAGTGAAAATTCTGCCTCATTGTTCTCCAATGAAGCATGAATAATTTGTGATTCAGGTAAGCTTTTCATCTCCACAGATTTTACCAATTTCATTATTCAAACTGTATTTCTTCAAAGCACTTAAGCTACCCTAGAACTAATAATACTAGATGTTGTAACTTCTGGTGTTACCATTTGTAGATCTGTCATCAGCCCTCATGCAAAACAGAGCTTGACCAGGTCTTACAGGACAAAGGAAGAACCCAGGGCTTAGCCTTACTTCCCCCTCTCCCTGAGTCTGACCTGGGTCTTCTCCATGTTCTCTAACACTCTCCCTAGATTTAAATCTTTCCTCATTCACAGTTATCTGATCCCACCCAGTCTTTCTAGAAAGCTGCCTATGGTGGAAAATTTAATATCCTATTTTACTCTGAAAACTCTTATATTTATTGGGATCATATTGGTTAATAAAATTATATTGCTTTCAAATGTACAATTCTATAATATGTCACCTGTGTATTACATTGTATATTCACCACCCAAAGTCAAGTCTCCTTCCATCTCCATATATTTGACCCCTTTTATCTCTTTCTACTTCCCCACCACCTCCCTTTCCCTCTGGTAATCACCATAGTGTTTTCTGTGTCTTGTTCCTTTGCTCCTTTAAGTATTATATCCCACGTAGGTGAAATCATATGGCTCTTCACTTTTTTCATCTGACTTATTTCTTTTTCTTTTTCAACAATTTTGTATTAACATTCAAATCTGACTTATTTCTTAGCACGATATTCTCAAGATCCATCCATGTTGTTACAAATGGCAGTATTTCATCTTTTCTTAGATCTGAGTAGTATTCCCTTGTCTATATGTGCCACATCTTCTTTATCCAATTACATATTGAAGGACACTTTGCTTATTGGCAAACAACACCTCTGATAAGGGGTTAATATCCAAAATATATAAAGAACTCATAGAACTCAACAACAAAAAACAATCCAATTAAAAAATGGGCAGAGGATCTGAACAGATTATTTCTCCCAAGAAGAGATACAAATAGACAACAGATACATGAAAAGATGCTCAACTTCACTAGCTATTAGGGAAATGCAAATCAAAACCATAATGAGATACCACCTAACACTTGTTAGAATGGCTATTATCAACAAGACAATAACAAGTATTGGAGAGGTTGTGGAGAAAAAAGAACTCTCACACACTGCTGATGGAAGTGTAAATTGGAAAAGAGTATGGAGGTTCCTCAAAAAATTAAGAATAGAGTTACCTTATTCTGAGTATCTACCCCCCAAATTTGAAAACCTTTATTTTTAAAGATGTATGTTCCCCTATATTCATTGTAGCATTATTCATGAAAACTCCTTTTTTAATAGCACTTTTTACTTAACAATAAATATCCCCATCAATAGTGTCACCAGTTTCATCTATCACACATATTCATTCAGCAGACATATATTGAGCTCCTACTGTGGATGATGTCCTAAAGTAAAAAAAAGATTCAAACTTTGCATTCAAGGAGGTAACAAAGGTAGTGGGCCATATACCAAGGTAGGAGGTGCATGGACAGGACATGTGGAAAAGGTTTCCCAGAGAAGGAGTGCTTTCACTTGTTTTTGAAGGATAAGTAGGATCCAGTGATTGCAGAGGACGAGAATGAGGAAAACAACTCTAGGAAAGGGGATGAACATCATCGAAAGTGGAGATTTGTGAAAAAGATCAAAGTTTTTAGGACAGAGGTTCCAAATTGGAGCAGTCAGTGTGGGTAACCAAAGCACGATGAGTGTAGGGCAGGAGGAATTGGTGGCTACTGAAAAGATGGGAGAATACAGGCCACTTGGCAGGCACCAGCCTATAGCAGCCACATGGAGCCCAGGCCCACAGAGGTCCCAAAAGAAAGCAGAAATCTGATATTCATGTAATATTTTTAAATATTTCATTGTTAGAGACAAGTTTTTAAAATTTCCACTCTGTGGGAAGTATCAAACAAGTCTGTGGTAGGCCTACAAAGATATCCTGGTGGTAATTTCTGAAACCTGTAAATATTACCTTCCATGGCAAAAAGGACTTGGCAGATGTGATTAAGGTTTTTGAGATGGGGGATTATCCTGGATTATCTGAGCAGAACTTAAATGTAATCTCACTTGTCCTTAGGAGGGGGAGTCAGAGAGAAATTTGAGTGCAGAAGAGAGGAGACAATGGAAGCAAGAGGCTGAAGTAATGTGAGGAAGGGGTCAGGAGCTAAGGGATGCAGGCAGTCTCAGAAGCTATAAAAAGCAAGAAAATACATTCTCCCCTATAACCTCTATAAGGAAAAAGTCCTTGATTTTAGGCCAGTGAAACTGATTTCAAAATTAGGGATTCCAGAAATGTAAAAGAATACATCTGTGTTGCTTTAAGCCACCAAGTTTATGGTAATTTGTTACATTAGCCATAGGAAACTAGAGCATCTTCTGACCTGATTCAGCTCTTTGAATTGACAGTTGCATGTGTGTTTGTGTGTCCAAGTAGAAGCTGGCCAGACATTAGACTATAAAGGTGACTCTGGACCAAACTGCTGGTCTCCCTCCTCTACCCTATTTGGAAAACATTTGTTTATATGTCATTCTACTTTATTAGACAGCAAGTTCCTTAGAGACAGGGATGGCATCTCACTCTATTTATGTCTCCATTGTCTACCAGAGAGCTTGGCACATATTCTTTGATTATTAAATAAATGAAAGGCAAGATACAAAGGGAAGTTAGAGCTATATCACTAAGGTCTTATTATTGCCAAGCCAAGATATTTGAATTTTATCCTGATGGAGATGGGGAACAAATGAAACATTTTAATCATAAGAGAGACATGCCTGGTTTTGCTTTTTAGAAATTGACATTATCTGAGGGACATTTTAGAAAGGACAGCTAAAATCAGGACATTGGTTGGAAAACTGTTGCAGTAATATAGTAATCCTATAAACCATGACTAAATCAGTGATAGCAAGTATATAAAAGAAATTGATCAGATATTGGGGTTTAACTTGATGGTACAAAGACTGATTCAATATTATAAAGGAGGGCAAAGGAGAAGTCTTCGTGGCTCTTACATTTGTGGTGGGAAGAGGAAAGTTTGAGAAAGATCAGTTCCATTTGACATGTTGAGATTGTAATACCCATGAGGCACTAAAATGAAAATGTTCAGTTTATTACATTTTCATGAATTTAGCAGAGACGTGTGAGGTAGAAAATGTTTTGTTGATAATCATGGTAGTTGAAGCCACTAGTTTTGATACATCACACAGAGAGTGTGCATAGATCAAAAAGAGCAAAAGAGAAGAAGAGAGAAGAATGGAGAGGAGCGAAGAGGAGAGGATACACTGAAGGACTAGTGCTATTTAAGAGGAGATTACAAAAGAGTAGCTCCTAAAGTAAATAAGGACAAATAATAAGTGAAAGGGAGAAAAGTTTTTAAAAAGGCAAATCACCAAAACCAAAGATACAAAAAAATAAACCACCACACAAAAAAACAGAGGTTTGGTTATCAGTATCAAACATGAAGAATAATCGAGATAAAAATATTAAAATTTGTCCAAGAAATTTGTTAACTACAAGAATGTAAGTGCTCTTAGCAAGACAAGTTTCAGTGGAACGGCAAGGTGAGGGCTTCAGGCAGAATTCAGATTGTAGCTGACCAAGTCATAAACGAAAGGTAGTGTGAAAACAGTAAGCAGACGGGTAGAGATTAGCTCTGGACACTGACTCTAATTGAACTGGTAGGTGTCTTGGAGGAAACTGAAGATGTTTCTGCCCGATTAAGTCTATTTTGTCTGTGAAGTATGTGTTATGATTCTTTCCTGAGGGTTATGTGAGTTAGAAGGAAAGAGATTTGAAACAGTCACCAAACTGATGGAGAAAGAGAGCTAACTAGGAGAATTGAGATAAATTCCAGACAGCATGGAAGACCAGCATACACTGGTGGCCACGAATCTGTGGAGGTTCCATATGACCCAGTTGTGTATTTTTCTCCATGGCTGTTACAGTAAAAACAAGGGACCAAAGAGTTAAGAGTATGTATGTGCCATGGATCTTTGCCAGAAGGAAGAAAGTGAAGCCAGGACAAGGCTGATGGCCTAAGAGATGATGAAGGTATTAAGGGATAGGATGGTAGGGAGTAAGAGAACCAAAATGATAAGATGTTTTAGTCATATAATAACATGTAGGGATGTAATATTTCAGTTGGATCCTATTTGGTTCAAGGGTCAAACCATGAAGCAGCTAACTAGATGGGGATTGGCAAAAGTCCTCAGAGCTGGCTCTGGCATAGAAACTCAGTTGGTTAGAGCATCATCCTTATACACCAAGGTTGTGGGTTCAATCCCAGGTCAGGGCATATGCAACAATCAACCAATGAATGCATAAATAAGTGGAACAAGTCCATGTTTCTCTCTCTCTTCCTGCCTTTCTCTCTCTCTAAAATCAATTTCAAAATAGTTAAAAGAAAAAAAGTCCTTAGAGTCAAGAAGGCAGAAATTCTAAGACAAATGTGATGTTAGAAGAGTAGATACTGATGTCACACAGAAGGTTGGTGGGGGAGAAGAATGCCACATTTCAATGAACTTTTCTAAAGTCCCACTTAGTGTCAGATACTGTATTAACTGATGAGTCAGACCCTATACAACTAAAAGAATATACAATATTGTTTTGAGTAAATGTGGTAAGTAAGTATATCGCATTTAGTATGCGATAAATAGTAATTGATATGAAATACCCAACTACAGTGGGCCTGCAAAGGAGCAAGCATAGTCAACAACTTGACAAGTTCAGAGAAGACTTTACCGAGAAGGTAATGTTTGCCAGTTACTAAGGGAAGTATACTAGGAAGTAGACAGACGACAGTGATGAAGAGGAGTTAAGGGCAGCCAGTCCTTAGGACACGCAAGTGAGAGCTGCAAGCACAGAAAGTGTACAGGAGTAAAATGGCATTTTGTCTCCAACATCTCCAGCTGCCCTAAGCCCACCTAAACCATTCAGCACATCATCACTACACTTGCTGGCCTTAAATGCCACTTTCAACACTTTGGTTTCCTTATGAAATCCTTCTGCTTCTTTCCAGTTCTTTTATCATTAAAATAAAAGACTTGACTCTTACATCACAAAGAAAAGAATGTTGTGAAGGCTGTTTTACTTGCTCCACATCCTCTGTCCATCTGTATTTCCCACCACTGACCAATCATGTACTACTGCAATATGTTATTGGATTCCCTTCTCTCTGATTCATAATCACGTGTGCTCATTTCCTTGTTTTTTTTTTCCCACATTTTCTTCATTTGTAATATTTCTCCCAAATGTCCCCAGCAAATGAAGTCATCCTTCATGTCCTGGCTGATGTTCCATGGCTCCCATGATGCCTTTCCTTGACTATCTGTGATTTACTTTACTGCATATTGCAGTTCTTAGAATGGTGCTATCTTCTAGAATTCTGTAAAATAGTTCACTTGTGTTAGACTTGTCTCTCCTGGAACAAATAGTAAATAAATGTATAATATAATGTCAGGTTTGCTATGTTACATATGTCAATAACTGCTACAAAGAAAAAGCATAAAAAAGGGATAGAAAGGCCCTGCCTGGTGCGGCTTAGTGGATTGAGTGCTGGCCTCTGAACCAAACGGTTGCCAGTTTGATTCCTAGTCTAGGGCATATGCCTGGGTTGCTGGCCAGGTCCCCAGTAGAGGGCACACAAGAGGCATCCACACAATGATGTCTCTCTCCCTCTCTTTCTCCCTCCCTTCCTCTCTAAAAATAAATAAATAATTTTTTAAAAAAATATTTTAAGAAAAGGGAGAGAAAGTCATAGGGGTAGTTGTAGCTGAGGTAGTCATCTTTCAATTTTATACAGTAAAGATATCAGTATTCTTATAGACAAGGACATTGATAAGTATAGATGTAAACACAAACATGTATAGATATACAGGTAAATATAGACATAAACATTTTAGATATAGCACTATGTACCACATACTGAGCTAAAGTGTGTCACATTCACCAGTTTGTTTAATCTTTTCAACAATCCCCTCAGATGTACTACACCATTTTACACATGAAAAAATTGAATGAGAGAGTTTTTTCAAAGTATATTTTATTGATTATGCTATTACAGTCATCTCATTTTTTTCCCCTTTATTCCCCTCCACCTGCAGCCTCCTCCCATCAGCATCCCCCCCACCTTAGTTCATATCCATGGGTTGTACATATAAGTGTCTTGGCTTCTCCATTTCCTATACTATTCTTAACCTCCCCCTGTCTATTTTATACCTACCATTTATCCTTCTTATTCCCTGTACCTTTAACCATTCCCCTACCTCCGACCCCCACTGATAACCCTCCGTGTGATTTCCATTTCTGTGATTCTGTTCCTGCTCTAGTTGTTCACTTAATTTGTTTTTGTTTTTAGGGTAATTTGTTGATAGTTGTGAGTTTTTTTGTCATTTTACTGTTCATATTTTTGATCTTCTTCTTTTCTTAGATAAGTCCCTTAAACATTTCATATAATAAGGGCTTAGTGATGATGAACTCCTTTAACTTGATCTTATCTGAGAAGCACTTTATCCGCCCTTCCATTCTAAATCACAGCTTTGCTGGATAGAGCAATCTTGGATGTAGGTCCTTGCCTTTCATGACTTTGAATACTTCTTTCCAGCCCCTTCTTGCCTACAAGGTTTATCTTGAGAAATTAGCTGATAGTCTTGTGGGCACCACTTTGTAGGTAACTGTCCTTTTTTCTTGCTTTTAAGATTCTCTCTTTATCTTTAATCTTGGGTAATGTAATGATGGTGTACCTTAGTGTGTGCTCCCTTGGGTCCAACTTCTTTAGGACTCTCTGAGCTGCCTGGACTTCCTGGAAGTCTATTTCCTTTACCAGATTGGGGAAGTTCTTCATTAAGTTTTCAATTTCTTGCTCTTATTCTTCTCCTTTTTGCACCCTGATGATTTGGATGTTGGAATGTTTAAAGTCATCCTGGAGGTTCCTCAGCCTTACTACCTTATGTTTTTTGAATTCTTGTTTCTTCATTCTGTTCTGGTTGAATGTTTATTTCTTCCTTTTGCTCCAAATTATTTTTTTAAACATTTTTTGTTGTTGTTCAAGTATAGTTTTCTGCCTTTTCCCCCCACCCCTCCCCAGCACCCCAGGCTTCCCCACCTCCCTCCCCTGTTTCCACCCACCCCTTGTTATTGTCCATGTATCCTTTATAATTGTTCCTGCAAACCCTTCACCCTTTTCCCCTATAATCTCCTTCTCTATCCCCTCTGCTCACTGTCAGCCTGTTCTCAATTTCAGTATCTTTGGTTATATTTTGCTTGCTTGTTCATTTTGTTGATTAGGTTCCTGTTAAAGGTGAGATCATACGGTATTTGTCTTTCACCACCTGGCTTATTTCACTTAGCATAATGCTCTCCAGTTCCATCCATGCTGTCACAAAGGGTAGGAGCTCCTTCTTTCTTTCTGCTGCATAGAATTCCATCGTGTAAATGTACCATTGTTTTTTGATCCAGTCATTTACTGATGGGCACTTTGGTTGCTTCCAGCACTTGGCTATTGTAAATTATGCTGCTATGAACATTGGGGTACAGAGGTTCTTTTGGATTGGTGTTTCGGGGTTCTTAGGATATAATCCTAGCAGTAGAATTGCTGGGTCAAAAGGCAGTTCTGTTTTTAGTTTTCTGAGGAAATTCTGTACTGTTTTCCATAGTGGTTGCACCAGCCTGCAGTCCGGTACCTTTTCTCACAACCTCTCCAATACTTGTTTGTTGCTTTGTTTATGATGGCCATTCTCAATGGTGTGAAGTGGTATTTCATTGTGGTTTTAATTTGTGTCTCGCTGATAGCTAGCAATACTGAGCATCTTTTCATGTGTCTCTGGATCCTCTGTATGTCCTCCTTGGAGAATTGTCTGTTCAAGTCCTTTGCCCATGTTTTATTTGGGTTATTTGTCTTCCTGGAGTGGAGCTGTGTGAGTTCTTTATATATTTTGGAGACCAAACCCTTGTCTGAGGTATCATTGGCAAATATGTTTTCCCATACAGTTGGTTCTCTTTTCATTTTAATGTTATTTTCTTTAGCTGTGTAGAAGCTTTTTAATTTGATGAGGTCTCATTTATTTATCCTTTTCTTTATGTCCCTTGCTCTAGGGGACATATCAGTGAAAATGTTGCTGCATGGAATATCTGAGATTTTTCTGCCTATGTTCTCCTCTAGGACTTTAATGTTGCCATGACTTATATTTAAATCTTTTATCCACCTTGAGTTTATTTTTGTGTATGGTGTAATTTGGTGTTCAAGTTGCATTTTTTTTTTTTTTGTATGTAGCTGTCCAGCTCTCCCAACACTATGTGTTGAAGAGGCTATTTTTGCTCCATTTTATGCTGCTGCCCCCTTTGTTAAATATTAACTGATTGTAGAGATTGGGTTTGTTTCTGGGCTCTCTATTCTATTCCATTGGTCCATGTGTCTGTTCTTATGCCAGTACCAGGCTGTATTGATTACAGTGGCCTTGTAATATAGTTTGATGTCAGGTATTTTGATCCCTCCAACTTTGCTCTTCTTTCTCAAAAGTGCTGCAGCTATTCGGGGTCATTTATGGTTCCATATAAATTTTTGAAGTGTTTGTTCTATGTCTGTGAAATATGCCATTGGTACTTTAATAGGTATTGCATTGAATCTATAAATTGCTTTGGGTAGTATGGCCATTTGGATGATGCTCATTCTTCTGATCCATGAATGCGGTATATGTTTCCATTTGTTTGTGTCTTCCTTGATTTCTTTCTTCAGTGTTGTGTAGTTTTCTGAGTACAGGTCTTTTACGTCCTTGGTTAGGTTTATTCCTAGGTATTTTATTTTTCTTGTTGCCATGTCAAATGGGATTTTTTTTCTTGATTTCCCTTTCTGATGTATCACTGTCGGTATACAAAAATGCCTTTGATTTCTGGATATTGACTTTGTATCCCACTGTTTTGCCAAATTCATTGTTTAGTTTGAGCAGTTTTTTGGTGGAGTCTATAGGATTTTCTATGTACACTATCATGTCATCTGCAAACAATAATAGTTTTGTTTATTCTTTTCCAATTTGGATGCCTCTTATTTCCTTTTCTTGTCTGATTGCTGTGGCTAGGACCTCCAATACTATGTGGAATAGAAGTGGTGAAAGTGGATGACTTTGTCTTGTTCCTGATCTTGGAGGGAAACATTTTAGTTTTTGCCCATTGAATATGATGTTGGCTGTAGGTCTGTTATATATGGCCTTTATTATGTTGAGGAATGCTCCCTCTATTCCCACTTTGCTGAGTGTTTTTATCATAAATGGGTGCTGTACCTTATCAACTGCTTTTTCCACATCTATTGATATGATCATGTGATTTTTGTCTTTGCTTTTATTTGTGTAATGTATTATGTTTATTGATTTGTGAATATTGTACCATCCTTGCATCCCTGGATTCAATCCCACTTGGTCATGGTGTATGATCTCCTTAATGTATTGCAGGATGTGGTTTGCCAATATTCTGTTGAGGATTTTAGCACTCATTAGCGCTATGTTCATCAATGGTATTGGCCTGAAGTTTTCTTTCTTTGTTGTGTCTTTATCTGGTTTGGGGATTAGGATGATGCTGGCTTCATAAAAAGAGTTTGGGAGGCTTCCATCTTCCTGGAATTTTTGGAATACTCTGTGAAGGATAGGGGTTAGCTCTTCTTTAAATTCTTTGTAGAATTCTTCTTTGAAACTGTCCAGTCCAGGGCTTTTGTGTGTTGGGAGTTTTTGATTACTGCTTCAATTTCATCTGCTATTATTGGTCTATTCAGGCTTTCTGCTTCTTCTTCATTGAGTTTTGAAAGATTGTATTTTTCTAGAAATTTTTCCATTTCACCTAGGTTTTCAAATTTCTTGGCATATAGTTCTTTGTAGTAATTCCTTACAATCTTTTGTATTTCTGCGGTATCAGTTGTAATCTCTCCTCTTTCATTTCTGATTTTGTTTATTTGGGTCCTCTCTCTTTTTTTTTCTTGATGAGTCTGCTTAAAGGCTTGTCAATTTTGTTTATCTTTTCAAAGAACCAGCTCATGGATTTACTGATCCTTAGGATTGTGCTTTTAGTCTCTGTGTCATTTAATTCTGCTCTGATCTTGGTTATTTACTTCCTTCTACTTGCTCTGGGCTGTCTTTGTTGTTGTTCTTCAAGTTCTTATAGGTGTAGTGTTATGTTGTTTATTTGAAATGTTTCTATCTTTTTTAGGTGGGCCTGTATTGCTATGAACTTCTCTCTCAGGACTGCCTTCACTATGTCCCATAAGTTTTGGGTTGTTGTGAATTCATTTTCATTTGTTTCCAAAAACTTTTTGATTTCTTCCTTGATCTCATTCTTGACCCATTCATTGTTTAATAAGAAGCTATTCAATCTCCATGAGTTTGAGCATTTTTGTTTTTTTCCTTGAGGTTTGTTTCTAATTTCAGTTTCTTGTGGTCAGAGAAAGTGCTTGATATGATTTCAATTTTCTTGAATTTGTTGAGGTTTGTTTTGTGTCCTATCATGTGGTCTATCTTTGAAATATTCTGCGTGTACTTGAAAAGAATGTGTATTTTGCTTCTTTGGGATGAAAGGCTCTATATACATCAGTTAAGTCCATGTAATCTAGGGCATTGTTCAATGCCACAGTGTCTTTTTTGAGACTTTGGAAGATCTATCCAGTTTTGACAGTGGGGTATTAAAATCCCCTACTATAAATGTGTTGCTCTCAAATATCTTTCTTGAAGTCCTCCAAGATTTTCTTTATATATTTGGGTGCTCCTATGTTGGGTGCATGCATATTTACAATGGTTATGTCTTCTTGCTGGATTCTTCCCTTGACTATTACAAAGTGACCTTCTGGGTCTCTCTTTATGGCTCTTTTTTTTGAAGTATATTTTGTCTGATATGAGTATTGCTACCCCGGCTTTTTCCCCTGTCTGTTTGCTTGGAAAATTTGTTTCCATCTCTTCATTTTCATTCTGTGTAGATGTTTTGTCCTGAGTTGGGTTTCTTGTAGGCAGCATATGTTTGTTCATGCTTTCTTATCCATCCAGCTATTGTATATCTTTTGATTGGAGCATTTAATGCATTTATGTTTAAGGTTATTATTGATAGGTACTGATTCATTGCCATTTTTTTGTACCTGTGTTCCTCTCTCTCACTTTTTTCCTTCCTTTTCTTTAAGGAGTCCCTTTAGCATCTCTTGCAGAGCTGGTTTGGTGGAGGTGTATTCTTCTAGACTTCTTTTGTCTGGGAAGCTCCTTATTTGGCCTTCCATCTTAATTAAGAACCTTGCTAGGTAAAGTAGCCTTGATTGCAGGCCTCTGGTTCTCATTACTTGGAATATTTCTTGCCATTCTTTTCTGGCTTGGAACATTTCCATTGAGAAGTCAGCTTCTAGTCTTATTGGGCCTCCTTGTATGTTACTTTCTGTTTCTCCCTTGCTGCCTTTAAGATTCTCTCTTTGTCTTGAAATTTTGCCATTTTAATTATGATGCATCTTGAGGTGGTCCTCTTTGGGTTCCTCATGATTGGGACTCTCTTTATTTCCTAGATTTGTGTGACTTTTTCTCTCATCAAATTAGGGAAGTTTTTCATCATTACTTTTTGAAACAGGTTTTCTATTCCCTGCTCTTCTCCTTCTGGTATCCCTATTATATGAATATTATTATGTTTCATGTTGTCTTGCAGCTCCCTTACCACCTCTTTATTCTTTCTGACTCTCATTTCCTTTTCTTGTTCTTTCTGGGTGTTTTTTTCTGCCTTGTCCTCCAGCTCGCTGATTCGATCCTCTACTTCATCCAGCCTGCTTATAATTCCTTCAAATGTTTTTTTTTATTTCTGAGATTTTTATTGTTCATTTCTTCCTGGTTTTTCTGTATAGTTTCTATTTCCTTTTTCACGCTGATGTAGTCCTCATTTAGTTCCTTGTAGTTGTCTGTGAGTTCGTTGAGCATCTTTATTAATTATGATTTTGAATTCTATATCTGATAGTTTGTTTACCTCCATTTCATTTAGCTCTTTTAGTGAGGAGTCTTCCATTCCTTTTGATAGCATGTTCTTCTTTTGCCTCCCCATTTTAGATGATTCCTTTTGTTTGTTTCTGTGCTTCCTGATGTTTTGCTTTGCCAGCTGTCTTTGTAGGGTGAACTTCTATGTTAGGAATTCTGTGAGGTTCAGTGGTGTGGTCTCTTTGATCTCCTTGTCTGGATGCTCTAGGTTTGCCCTTTCTTGTGTGGGTCCTCTTGCTACACTTGGGTTTTTATCTTTTGGTGATTCCTTTCTTGGTGGTTTTCCTCCTCCAGCAGATATACTGATGTTCGAAGCTCCCACCTATTCTCGTATGTGATCAGTGGCAGGGGGTAGTCAAAACTGATTAAGACAGTGGGAGAGTATTTTATGGGATTTAAAATACCAGCAAGTAGAGAAGAGACAGGAGATTCTTTGAGTAAGTATAGCATTAACTGTGATATTTCCCCCAACTAACCACTTTTTATAAAAGGTGAAAGAAAGATAAGACTCTTGTTAGAGGAGAGGATGATTGTGAGCTGAGTCAAGAAAACAGAGCACTTGTGCAAGGTTAGATAATGAGGTATAGTGATAGTAAAGGATAGAAAGTAGGCATAGTGTGAGAAAGAATAGAGTTAACCACAATAATAATAATGCTCAGGATTGAAGTGAAGTGGGCTGAGATCAGGGAGGGTTGCTGTGTAGTATGTACAATTGTATGGAGCAACAATTATTTACAATAGTACTGAAACAACAATAATATGACAAGAAATACATGATTTGGATAACCAGAATAGAAAGTACTCAGTCAAGAGTTGTGTGTTCTTGGAACACAGGTGAAGTGAAAGAAGGAAAATTTAAATACAATAAAGAGAGAAGAAGGAAAACCAATCATATAATGCAATTAAACTGAGAAATAAAATGAGGAAAACTAAACATAAGGAAGATAAATGAAAAAATACTAATAAAATAAAAGTGGTAAAAATAATGAAAAGATAACAATGATACACATAAACAATAAAATGCTGGTTCTGTAGGATAGCAAATTGACATTTGTCTCAGTTTCTCAGTTTTTCAGGGTTAGCCTTGTGCTCTCCCTTTTGATCTGTTGCTGGACCCTTCCTAACTTCATGTCTTACTGCCTCACTTGGGGGAAGAAAGAAAAAAAAAAAGAGGATCCAAAAAGGAAAAAATAATAATAAGCCTCCTGCTGATTTTAAATTTGTTCAGCAAGTTCTGCTGGTATTCCTAGATGCCACAGGAAGAGGGGGCCTGGGCTTTGCTTTTCCCCCTTCCTATGGTTTTGAGAGGATGGGGACCAGGTCTGGGTCACAATTTCCTGGCCTCCTCCAGCCCAGGTCCTCCATGAGCTGCCAGGCTCAAATCAGCCACTCAATCTCTGGGCACATAGTGTGAGTCAGTCTCAGGCACGTAGCGTGAGACAAGCTGGGCACATGAGATTCTGCTCAGCTATTCAGCCTCCATGCGCACAGCATGAGTCAGTCTCAGGCTGCCTGAGACAAGCCAGGCTCATGCAGTTCCACTCAGCTATTCAGTCCCTGGGTGCGTGCAGCTGAAATCTACATTCAGGGCCCACCAGCCACTGCTTAGAGTTCCTTACAAAGCAGCCTCCTGCTGTTCTTAACAAGCACCTGGCTTTTCATACAGCCCAACTTTCCAGCCAGTCTGGAGACTATCTGAGTCAGGGTCCAGCATGGCCCAGCTCCACCCTTCTTCAAGTGTTGCCTGGCACCCCAATTTCTCTGGTGCCAGTGTTCACAGTCCCAGCAGTTGTGTACCACCTCTGTATGTCTCCCACTTTGTCTCTATTCTCCCCAGCGACTTCCAGCACCCAGGTCCCTCCTGGTGCTAGGCTGCCCTCCCTGCTCTGACTGGGGAGGGAGCTGGTGATCTAATTCTCCTCCCTGTATCCTATGTAAGGTGCTGGGCTGGGGGCCACAGCAGCCCTGGTCCCAACACAGATTCCAGGGACCTTACTGTCCCAGTGCAATCTCCTCATCATCTGTTTTTCAATGTGCTCTGCAATTTTTTTTGCCTCCAAACCTCATATAAGCTGAGATTCTGTTGGCTGTTCACTCTGTTCCTCAGAAGATCACCTAGGTGTTCCAGCTGGGCACAGGGAGAACTGGGCTCCATTTCTACTTACCTCACCACCATCTTCTTATCTCTCCAAATTGTTGATTTGAGTCCCAGTTTCCTTCCCTTGTGGGTTCACTTTGCATAGCCTTCACTTTTTCCTTTATTTTGTGATCATAATCAACCATTTCTGTGAGCATCCTGATTACCAGTGTTTTGAACTGTACCTCTGATAGGTTGGCTATCTCTTCGTCATTTAGTTCTGTTTTTGAAGTGTTGATCTGTTCTTTTATTTGGGCCATATTTCTTTGTCTTAGCACACCTGTTACATTTTAAGGGGCAGAGCCTTATGTATTCACCAGGGTGGGGCAATGCATATCACTGCATTGTGGTACTGTATGTGGGGGAGGGGCCTGAGAGGAAACAATGTCACTTGCTCAGCTCTCATCCGGCTTTCAGTTACTTCCCCACTACCCACAAGCAAATTCAGGCCTTCTGCTGCTGATTTTCTGGTGGGTGGGCTTGTGTACATTCTAGGGCCCTTTGGGTCTCTCCAACGAACTCTCCTGTGAGGCTGGAAGTCTCTCCCACCCTACAAGCCCTACAGATTTTTACAGTCACAGGTTTTGAGCTTTGTTTTCCTGTGCAGGAACCCTGGGTTACATGGTCTGTTTTGCTCCCGTTTTCCTCCTGGTTTATCTGCATGCAAATATGGGACCACCAGCCACCACCTCATCTGCTCAGTCCTTCAGCCTCCGCCTTGCCATGTGTCCTCTCCTCCCCAGCTGTCCATCTCCCTCCTGCCAGTCCAAATGAGTGTGTCTTCTTTAACTCCTTAGTTGTCGAACTTCCATACAGTTCTGTTTTCAGGCAGTTGTGGTTATTTTTTGTTTTTAAATTTATTGTTATCTTTCTTTGGTTGTGTGAGGAGGCAAAGTGTATCTACTTATGCCTCCATCTTGGCCAGAAGTCCAGGAGAATTTAAATAATATGTACAGAGTCACCTAGCCAGAAAGTGTCTGTAAGAGAAAGCACATTGTATTTGTATACATTTGCATAAGTAAACATGCTATGTTGAATTTATTACACAAATATCTTCAAAATAAGAATAGGAAGAAAACTATCATGTATTTGACTACCAGGAAAGGAAATGTATTTCATGTTAACTATATTTTAAAAGGTCAGAGGCCCTCTGTATATTTAAGAATTGTAATGAAATAGTATACTACCATAAAAGCCAATAACGTAGATATATTTTTATATGAATGATAAGTATGTAAAAATGTAATATATTATGCTGCCATTTGTGTATAAAAGTGCATGGATTTTGCCCTGGCTGGTGTGGCACAGTAGATTGAGTGCTGGCCTGTGAACTGAAGGGTTGCTGGTTGGATTCCCAGGCAGGGCACATGCCGGGGTTGTGGGCTGGTTCCCCAGTGTGTGAGAGGCAACCACACATTGATGTTTCTTTCCTTCTCTTTCTCCCTCCCTCCTCCTCTGTCTAAAAATAAACAAATAAATTTTTTTAAAAAAGTGGATGGAATTTTTAAAAGTGCATGTATGTGCATAGGATAACTCTAGAAGGATAAAAAAATGTTGAAAATAGTGATTGTGCTAGAAATGAGTAGAGAAGGAATCTTACTTTTCACTGTATATAGGTTTTTAACTCTTAAAACTTTCCCTATGTGCATGTGTTATTTAAAAATAAATTTAAAGTTTGAATTTTTTCAAATGGAATAATTAACATCAACAGGACACCCAACATTGATTGAATAATCTTGTGCAAATAAATCCTTTTCTTTTTTTTTTT
>PVKU01015425.1:0-18867 GCA_004027475.1 Anoura caudifer | reverse complement strand
GGGGGGGGCTTTTACTCTTTGCATACATTTGGTATTTTTTATTTTTAATAAAAAGTGGAGGTGCTTCTGAGCATTTCTGTTGCCACAGCAGGGCTTGAACTTCAGGTCAGCGGGAAGGAAGAGTGTGTGCCGTTCCCATGGAAACCGTTGCCGTGCAGTGTCAGGTACGGAGAGGCACGGAGCAGGAAGGGAGGAAATCTCGGCATCATTTTAATAAGCACGTCCTACTTCCCCTTAGTTAACCACGGTCTGCGCCCATGCGCTGCGTCTGCCAGCACATCCAGCCTTTCGGAGCGGGTCTTGGTTGGGCTGCTAAGTAAACAGGGGCGACAAGAATGCCTTCATTAGAGCCGTATGAATGCCTTGTTATCCTGAGCGCTCATTAGACATACATAGGCTTTAATTAGAAAATAACACTGCGGGGACTCAATAATACGGGTTAACGTCAACCCCCAAGCAGGTGAGTTGGAACTGGGCTTGCATGGGGTTCTCCGTGCTGCGGCTCGCACTGCATTCTGGGTGACTTGCGGTAAAAATAAATAAATAAATAAATAAATAAATAAATAAATAAAATAGACTCGTAAACACTCTTTACCAACACCCCAGCCCCTGCTGATGTTCTCAAGTTTATGTTCCAAACGTAGCATGTCTGTGCAAGCAAGGAAGTGCCCCGCCAAGCCCCCCAGGGTCCCAGGCAGCCAGCGAGGAGCCTGCTTAATGACGTCAGTGTCTGCCAACACTTGCGCCTTCACGCTCTACTGTCCCCGGAGGAGGGGCCGTTCCCTAAGGTCTCCTCCAGGTCTTGCCGCCACACACCTGTCAGTAAGCCAGGGGGAAGGATGCGAGGAGGGGAGCAAGGCGAGAGGGACGGAGAGAGGGAAGGAGACAGGAAGAAAGGGAGGGGGATGAGGGCGGGAGGCTGGACAGAGCCATGAATCAACTTGACGGAACGGAGGTGCGGTTCCCCCTCTGCCCGTGAGGGGCGCTGCTCGCGTGTGGCGGGGCGCAGGCAGGCCCCGCGGTACCCCACTTCACTTCAGTGCCCTTTGCACAAATTGCTTCATCTTGCAAATCGAAGGCTTGTGGCAACCCCGTGCCCAGCAAGCCCATCAGCGCCATTTTTCCATCCGGCTCAGATGATGGCTAGCATTGTTTTAGCAATAAAATGTTTTGTTAATTAAAGTATGTACATCAATTTTAAGGCAAAGTGCTATTCCACCCTTAACAGGCCACAGTATAATGTAAACATAACTTGAGAGGTGGTCCGGAACCAGACCCACCGCATCTCTGCGGTGTGTCTGTACGGGACACCTGTCTCCCAAACCAGGTGAAGGGAGAGTGCGCCAAATCCCGAGTAAACTGAACGCAGACTCCATAGGTGGCATCAGAGTACCCGAGCAACAGAGACTGGCCGACGGACGAAATCCCCAAAGACGCCCCGAGATCTTGTGAGAAGGTCTCGCGGTCTTTCCCGCAGCGAGCCTGCTCCTTGTGCAGCCATCTGCCTCCGCCTGAAGTGGTCGCACCCAGTGCTAAGCACCCTGCAAGTGTATCGCTTCCTCGTGTCTGGAATCCTGACGGCAGCAACGCCCATCCATCCAGACACGGAGAAACGGGTCCTGGGACCTTCCCTGGCGCCTGACGGTGTGCACCCACCAATGGCCCTCGGGCGGGTTTCCCTGGTTCCTCCCGCGAAGCAGAGGATGGACCGCAGGTTGTGGTCGCCGTCCTAAGTGGAGAAAGAGAAAAGACAGTGTTGCAGAGACGCAGAGCCAGCTGGCAGACCGTAATGACGCGTTTGCCAAATGCCCAGAATTCACTAGTTTTAGGGAACAGTCAGCACCGTGGCTCGGCGACCAGTCACACCCACACCCGGTTTCGGGTCCTAGCTGTGCCGCAGACGAGCTCGGTGACCGCGGGAGCGGTATCTCCCTGCTAAACTGCGGTTCGCTCATCGGAACTGACCGCTGGTAAGAACCGGACCGCGGCTGGAGGGCTCATTCCATCCCGAAGCGGAGGGGCTTACTCCTCGGCAACTTCTCCAAAGACGCCCCCTTCAGGCGGCTCTTGAAATGCAGGCGTCGCCCAACCCCAGGCCTGCTTCCCCTGTTCTCGGTGTGGATGGTGATGGCAAGGCGCTTTGCTTGGGTCTCCTGCTGTCCCTTCAAATTTCTCCTCTCGTGAGTTCTTCCCCGGCCACCGGATGACAATTCCAGCTCCTCCCTATTTACTCTTAGCCACCGAAAAGCCCCCAACTCACTGCGCTAGACAAACTCAGCCATAGCTGTGGTTGGAACAGGCAATGCTGTCTGCTACTCAGTGCCCCCAACTCAACGCACAGCCCACCGGGGGGCCTCCTCTTGCTCCAGCCCCAGCACGTGGCGCTGAGGGGTCAGCAGTGAGCCGAGCAGCCCTGGCTCCTCCGGAGGGCGCAGCTCAGCTCCTGCGTTTTATACCCAGCGCCCTGGAAGAGAAGGCTGTCCTCAGCCTCTCCCAGCTCTCCCTCCCGGCCCACCATCTCTGTCGCTGTAGAAATGGCCTCACTTTTAACAGAAATATGACACACCCGCCACAGCGTGGTTTCACAGCAGCACTAAAGCACATTTTAAAAATGCATTTCCTTCCAAAGCTGCTTTCCTGGAAGGAAGCCTTTCGGGGTCTTTGCTCTCCTTCTTTGCAGAAGCAGCCCTGCCCCTGAGCCGGCGGGAGGGCTGAGCAAGGCAGGGCAGCTGCCAGAGACGCAAGGCTACCTCCAGCCCTCAGCAACGTGCAGGTTGTAAAGGTACCTGGCTGGGCAGGTGCATGTCCGCAGCGGGAACTCGGAAACGGGCCTTTGCAACTTTCAAATGGTTGGCAGTTACTGTCGCGCCGCTTCCCACACAGCCCCACGTGGCCGCAGGCTGGGAAGTCTCTTCCCGATGGACGTTGATCGGTGCAGCTCAGATTTCCTTCCTCCCTGCTTCCTGCTGCCTGGAGCATAAGGGGTCAGCACCGATTTGCTTACCTTTTCTTTTCCCCAAATCAATGGTACATCCATATCTACATGCACAGCCTGAAGCATCATCAGAATTGTAGCTCTCACTGCCAGTTTCTGGCTTTCAAATGTGTCGGGGCAGAAGGGCAAGCTGACCCAATTGGGATCCTCGGAATGGATTTTCAAGGGCAAGGCCCCGGGAAGGCCGGACTGACATTCCAACCCCGGGAAATGTTTCTGTCTGTGATTAATGGCCTTGACATCCATTCCCCCGCTGTTTCAGCTAAACACGTAGTCAGGAATTACGGCTAAATACCACTGAGCTCATAGGAAACTAAACTCTTGGAGCAGTGAAAATATTGCACCAGAGGCCAGAGTTTCTTCGAAGAGTTTGGATCATAACGAGAGGAATAAAACGGCCCATGATCTCAGTCCTCGGGACATCACCGAGTCTCCAACGCGAGAGACACATTTGTGGGAGGAAATGGGCTGCACCAGTTGGTGACACGGTGGCCCCATAGTCTGGAGTTTCAGTTCCGTGGTTTCAGTCCCGTGGCTTCAGTCCCGTGGTGTGGTTCCTGACGAATGTTCAAACAGAAGCGGAGCAAAGAGGCATCGTGGTGGAGGAAGAGGAGGCCCCTCCAGTTCCGTGAGTGGTTACCTTTCCCATTTGCTCCGCTTCCACATCCCAGCAGCGGTCAGAAATGACGAGAAATGTGAGGTCTGCCATCCCCTCGTCCCCTTGCGCTGACTTAGGTGATCCAGGACACCTGCCCCGGTCCACCTCCCACAGCTGGGACGTGATGCCAGGCCCTGAGAGGTCCCCTCCTTCCGTCTAACCGTCCGCCCGCCCTCCGGTGCCCTCGAAGGACACCTGCCCTCCGAGCCTCTGAGATACTCAGTGCAGCCGAGCAGCCGCCAAGGGCGAACCGTCTGCGTGTGAAAACCTGCTGTGTGTGGCCCTGGGCACGCTGTCACCTCGCCGCAGACTCCCCACCTGTACAGCAGAGGTCATTGTCATATTTACTTCAAAGGCTTTTTAAAAACATTAACAGGGACACGCACAAAGGGCTTGGGACCCCATGAAAAACAACGTGTCGACAAACACCAGCAATTATTGTCATCAGGCAGCTGAAATGGTCAACCGCTTCTGGAACGTGTGAATAACAGATGCCTCTTCACAATCCCCAGGCGACATAAATAGGGTTCTCCGTCTCTGTGCCTGAGCAGAAGCCACAAGCCGCTGCGACAGGCGTGTAGAAATGCACTCACGGTGGGTTTAGAACGAGGGCCGTGGTCCCGTCCTCCTGGAGAGGAAGAGACAATCTCCCCGGTTTTGCCCGTTTGCTGCACTTGGTAGGTGGGGCTGAGGTCCTGGGAGAAGCGGAAATACTGGTTAACGGTGACAGCGAGGAAGGACCCTGGACCAGGGCAGGGCAGGGAGCTGCAGGAAACGGCTCTGCTGAGGGCCCGGGGGCGGGGCCCCCCGAGCGCCCTGAACCCTGCGTCAAGCGCAAGCCCTCGCTTGAACACTGTCTGCGTTTTCATTGGCTCGTGAATTTCACTGCTTTCGGGAGGTGCTCACGTCCCACCCGGGGCACACGAGTGACCCGTTTCAGGGGGAGACGTGGGAGCACAGTGTGGCTTCACACCTGTGGATCACCCTGGCCTGGGACCGGGCTCCGCAGCGCCGCAGGGAGCCCGCCCGCGTCTGCACTGCCCTCTGCCGCCCTGCACTGGGGACCCGTTGGGCGCCGCCAGCGGCTGTAACCGAGGCCTGAGCGGGAGGAGATCAAGTCAGCTCCATCTCCACCGCGCCGCGGCGCACGCTGCTGAAACGGTTAACGCAGCGCAGATGCGGCCTGCTCCCTGATTGGAAAGCGTTTCAGACCTTAATTACTGTGTTCCGCGAGTGGGTGACAGACCGTCCTTTTCCTACAGGCTTCTTGCCAGGATAAGCAGGCTTTTTTTTTTTTTTCTTTTTCCTTTCGAGAAGACTGCACTTAATTAGAGCTGGGGTAATTAACTCCTTGTGGGCGTGATCTCGTTGCGCCATTAAACTTTGATTCTGGCCGGAATCATCCGCTTCCATTGCCTTCATAGAAGTTCTTAAAAATAAAAGCAACTTGAAGTAAAATGTACTACCTGTATCAGAGGTACACTTTAAGATTTTTTTTTTTAAGTGCAGTAAACAAAATTGTAAAAATTTTGAAAAGCGAACCGGGAGCCTTCGGGAGCCCCAGTAGGGGCAGAGCAGGGCGTAGGCGCTCCCCGGCAGCCCCACGGCTCCGGGCAGCTGGTCGGTCCTCCAGGCCCTGTCCATGCACCTGGACAGTGAGGCCAGCCCCACCTGACTCCCGCGGCTGCGGTGGCCATGCCTGGCGCTCGAGCCGAGTTGTCCCATCCTCCCCTCGTGGCTGGCACCGGGAGGCACGCTGCGTTCTAATTCTCCTCCTCCGCCGTGGTGCGCAGCGGGCCGGCTGCCAGTCTGATGGGTCCTCAACGGCGGCACCCACAGCTGTCCGCTCTTCAGAGGTGTCCTCCTGGGTGACGCTGTCTGTGCGCAGATCTGAGCAGAAGAGATGACAGGCCGGCTGAGAACAGGGAGGGTCGGGGTCTGGGAGGGGGTGCTGTGCGGTGCACAGCGCCGGGAGCTGCAAGGGGAAGGACCTGCTCTTCATTAGCGATGCCCAAGACGAAGCTGATCACATTAGGCTCACCATGACAGGGAATAATTCAGTCAGCGGCGTTCAAGATAAAACATGAAGTTTCTTCCGAAAGTCACTTAGGAAAAGGTGAGAAAAACTTCATTCTTCTTCTTCTTCTTTTTTTTTTTTTTTTTAGAAAAATGACTTTATAGAGTGTGTAAAGGTGATACATGCTCATTATAAGAAAAGAAAAAGTTAAACAATAAGGAAAAGAACAATGAAAAAGGGAAAAAATCCTCTAAAACCTGCCATTCTCCCCAAAAGCCGTGGTTAGCCACCATCTCGGGCATCTCATGTAGACAGTGAAATTCTTATTACACTTGAATTAACTGAAGAAGGAGTTTCCGAAGCTGGCCAAGGACACCGCGAGAAAGGGAAATGTTGAGACTCTCTCTTAAGCACATAACTGAGAAATACTGAGCAAACCCAGAAGTGCATTCATGTCCACTATGTATCAAGAACCTCTGCAAAGCAAAGAGACAGGCCCAAGAAAACTATGGGCAGAAGAAGTGGACGACGCGTGATTAATTTCCTACTGCTGCTTTAACAAATCGCCCCCAAGTCAGTGGATTACCCACAGCTCCGGCGTGCAGGCGTTGAAAATGGCACCACTGTGTAAAATCCACCCCTTCCAGACATTCAAGGGAAGAACCAACCCGTTTGCTGGCCTTTTCCAGCTTCCAAGGCAGCTGGCGCACCCGGCTCCCGGCCCCTGGTCTTCACGGTCAGCACCACCGAGCCGGGTCCTCCTGCCGCTGCCCCTCGTCCCCTCGCTCGGACTGCCCCGATTACGCGGACTCACCGGGGAGGGGGATCCAGGACGGCCCCCCTATTGTCAGGTCAGCTGACTCCCGGCGACCTTCCTTCCCCGTTGCCAGGTGACCGAACATAGTCACTGGTTCCGGGACCTTGGTGGGAGGCATTTTTCTACCTTCTACAGGACACGTCGCAAAAGAGCCCAAGCACGCAGTCAAGAAAAACGTGAAAGGGTTCAGCCTGATTAATCATTAATTAGGACAACGTAGATGAAAGTCTCAAAGGTCCACCGCCACACCGCCCCCAGCTCGGCTCGTCCTGAAAAGTCTGGTGAGGGTGAGGGGTCGCAGGGACTCTGACTGCTGGCGAGATCAGCGCTCTCACGCCCAGCAACTTCATCCCTCAGTCTGCACTCCCAAGAGATACATCTCTATCTATAAATATATATATGCGTACACAAATATATACGTATACACAAATACAAACACCAAATGACACATACATACGCAAATATTCAAAGCAGCGTCGGTTTTAACAGCCACAGATGGAAGCCACGGACGGAAGCCATGGACGGAAGCCACGGCCATGCCTCCATGAAGCGGAACGAGTGAGAAGCAGAGCGTGGTGCATTCCAACAAAGGGCTAGCATGCAGCCAGAAAGGCGAGCACGCTTCCCCGGCACACACCCCCTCGGGCGAGCCTCACACTCCGGACGCCGAGAAACGACGCCATCCCCTGCAGGGACATCCTGCGGGGCCCTCTCGCCCTCTCCGTCCCGTTCAAAAGCAGATGAGCCTGACCTCTGCTTGCAGAAAGCAGACTCACCGTCCACTAAACAGGCAGACGGACGTCGCTTTGGGGGCACTCACTACAACCTAGTTTGTAAGAACGCATTTAACATTTTTGCAGCTTCCTGTGACACAGTTCAATTAGAGTTTCGGTAGCGCTGCTGAAATAGCGTGTGTGCTTTGCATCAGGGGCGTGGGTCCTGGCGCGGCTCCGGTGGATGCGCGTGGACTGCGGCTCAGGACGCACCGCCCAGCAGACCTGGGCACCTCCTGTCAGAGGAGCCAAATACCAAAAGGCAAGAGGTTGCGACGCGTGAACGTGGAGCGCTTCTGGAATCAGATGAAAATGTCACAGACCCCAGGGACTCCTTGTCTCTCTGGACTTTCCCAGTGACCTAAAAGTCGCCGTTTGAAATTAGTGAAATAACATTCCACGCAACCTTTTGAAAGGAGAGGTCGTTCCTTTTTATGAGACGTTGGCATTTCCGCCGTCGAGGACGGTGATTCTCCCACGGGGCCATTTCATTCCTTAAAAACAATGCACTCCCCAAGAGCCCGGCCCCGATCTGCGCCGGAGAGGGGCCGGGAAGCGTGCACCCCCCGGGGGGGCTGGGGGTGCATTCCACGCCGCAGCACCATGCTGAGTCCCCTTGCTCCGCAGGACCAAACCTGTTCGCTGTGTCGGTTCCGGTGCTGGTCTGTTTTTGAAGTGTTGTGAGTGGATGTGGGTAACGGTCCTAGTACCTAGTGTTTCTGTTTATCTGGGGCTCCGTGTCTGCAAGGAGCTCTCCTACCACAGGTTTTATCGGGGCGTTTTGGGTGAGGCTCACCTTGGTTCCAACCCCAGCCGCTGCACCCTGACTCTGCACAGGTTTCGTACTGAGCTTCTGTTGCCGCATGTCCCCCAGGGGCGGGGGTGGGGGGTGAGAGGCTCCTGGAAAGGTTCTCATGAGGACAGGCAGGCAAGCTGAGTCCCTGGCACGTAGGGTCACAGAAATGACAATGTCAAGTTCACGGCACCTGGTAGGCACCTGATAAAGCCTAGGACCTGCTGCGAGTGTCATCCGACTTTGATAAAAACCTAGGAGGGCGAGAAAGGGGGACCAAAACGGACCGGTGGTTGTCAGAGGGGCAGGAAGGGCGCTGGTGAGACCGTGCAGGGGACCGCAGGCCGTGACCTTGTCACAAGAGTGCAAGTGACGGATGGCTGCTGGGCTTCGTGGGGCGGTCTCCTGGTAAGGCGTGCAAATGGCACACCTGGAACTAACACAAGACAATCTGCCAACTGCAGGTAAAAACCTACGAGGGCAGGAACGGTGGCTGTTCACCCTCCCTGCCTCCCGGTGGGCGTTCAGCCCCTGTTTGCTCCCTGGGTAACGAATTCCCAAGAGGGCACGCAGGGGGACGGGTGGCTGGATCCCCCGCCCCGGGGGTGAGGGAGGGAGGCCAGGCTCAGGTTCACCTGAGGGTTCGCCTGGGGTCCCGCTGCTGCCAGCAGGAAGGGCAGGGCTGCAAACCCCGGTTCCCACCCTCCACGCCCGCTGCTCCCTCCCCCGCTCCAGCGGTGCTCACGACGCCGATGTTCACTTGCCTGCCTCCGGAGGGCACCCTTCTGTCTTCACCTGCCGAGACGTGGGGTCTGTTCTCAGCAAAGCCGCGTCCGGCTCGGCTCGGCTCGGCTCAGGAAGAAATTCGGTCAACACGCTGCATCTTACGTGGATAGCTTGCGATATTTTAAATACACCTCAACGATGAAAAGCAGGGGACGCGGAATTTACGCAGCATGTATGCTTAATGCGAAATGAAAACACCGCCGCAGAAAGTGGGGAGCGAATAAGCCCTCCCTGCGCTTTTTTCTGGAAGCTGTCGCCTTAGGGGATTGAGCAGATGGGCAGAGTCCATTCCGATAAGGCAAGCAACGGCCCAGGGTGCGTCTTCCTGGTGCCACATCATCCTGGCTTCACGTCGTCCCGGCTTCACGCCGTCCCGGTTTTACCGTGCAGGCCAGCAAATCTCCCACAGCTGAGAGGCCAGAAGGTCAGCGTCTGTATCTTCTGCAGTCAGTTCCTCGGATTCTTATTCAAACGGACTGTTCATCTGCAAGCTACGTATAAGCCAGAGTCTGCACTTACAGGAGCAAGGTCAAAAGCATGGGGGGGGGCGGGTCACAGTTCCCCGCTGCTACAGTTCTGGAGAAGCTGGGTCCCCGCCTCGAGAGTCCCTCTCCGTGGGGCCCCGCCTCCCACCAGACAGCCCAGCTCCGGGATTTGGACAAGAGCAGCTTGCCCAGTTATTCCCGCCGTGGGGACGGCAGTGGCACCCTGTCGTCCTCACGCCCAGGCAGCTGCACCACCCTCCCCGCCCGTGTGGCTTTCGAACCCTGCCCGCCATCACCTGGGGAAGCCACTTCCAGCATTCAGTCCCCCTGTCGAAACACTGCGACCCGACCCTGGTGGACACAGCGAGGAGCATCCCAGGTGCTCAACCCCGAAGTCTGTCAGAGTAAATGACAATTTAAAGACCTCGACTCCTTGGTGCAAAGTAACGACTAGAAATCACTGATAATGAACTTTTCTTTTACGCTTTTCTAACCCCCAGGATCCCATTTCCGTACAAGTTTCTGTTCAAAATGTTTCAGGAAGTGCGGCTCTCGGGGTCAAAGGCTGCTCAGCCTGTGGAGGCCAGGTGTGCTCAGCGGCGCCCCAGGTGTGCTCAGCGGCACGCCTCCCACGTGATGGCAGGGTTGTGGGGAGGGCCAGGCAGGTCCCGCTGAGGAAGCTTGGCTGCCAGGGTGACGGGAGGGGAACGTTGGAGCCTGCTCAGGCCTGGGTACCCCAGGAAATCTCCCCTTTCATCAGCGGGACGTGCTGGCCCGTCCCATCCAGCTTGGTGTCCGGCCATCTGTTCTCCAGCCCTTGTCAGGAGCAGCCCTCAGGGGCTGGGCGCCAGGTCGGGCAGGAGTCAAACCTGGCGTGGGTGGGGTTAACCTAGAGGGTCAGCGACTCCCGGGAACCATTTGCATTCCTTCAGAGTTTGAATAAACATAACCTTGACCTGGGCAGCCCAGCTGAGACAGTCCTGACCCCCGCCCCCACCCCACCTGCCACGCTGGTGCCGGAGGAGGAGGACCTGAACGTCGTCCCGGCTGAAACGGACCGCCTGTCAGACACACGAAAACGGCTTTGAAATCCGCACGTCTGTGGGAAAGCATAAAATATTCATACTGCAGATTAAAATACTTTATTGAATTAATATTGATTTACGATTAATTTTTAAACAGATTCATATTTCATGAGGCGCGCACGGCGGACCCGCCGATGGGGCCTCGGTGGGTGAGCCCCATCACACGGACCGTTGGGGATGCCACCGAGAACGCGCCGCGCCGCTCCTGGCCAGGGACGAGGCGCTGGTGACGGCCCAGCTGGAGGACAAAACAGCGTCTGTACAGGGAACGCAAGGAGAGACGTGGTCGTCCGCTCGCGTGGAGGCAGCTTCTTCTCTGCAGGCCGAGGGCTGGCCCTGCCAGTTCTTTTCAGAGAGAGGGATCTCCGTTTGGCCCCCTGCTGGAAAACCTCACCGCCGTGACTCCTCCCCCAAGGCTGCGATGAATCCTCCCCTCCCAAGAGGAAACTGTAATGATAACAACCCCGGGGAAGTGGAGCCTGGTGAAGGATTCCTCTCCCCTGGCAGGACTGTGCGGAACCCGGAGTTTCAGGGAAGCCCCGGCGGTGGGAAGAAAAGGACATCGATCATCACCCCCCACCCCCATTGGCACGGTCAGACACAAAGCAGCCAGCCAGGGGCTCTGCGTGCTTTCCAGCATGTTCTAGGCCCACTTGCATCCAGAAAATGCGCCCCCAGCCCCAGCCAGCTCTCCCATGACACTGTCCACAGTAATCACACCCGTGTTTCTGTCTGACACGCCTTCGCCATCCCATCGGCGAGTTCCCTCCGGGTAGGAGAGTGTTTTCCGCTTTACACAAGACGGCCGCAGCCTGAGCCACGGACCCCGTCCACCCTTCGTCCTTCTTTTCTCTGCGCGCCTCCCGCACCTTCTCCGTCCCTCACCCAGCCGTCCCGGTTCTCCGGCCGCCCTGCTCAGGGTCTCGCGGAGCCCCCACCGCACGGAGCAACAGGACAAAACGGGGACCAGTCCCCCCTCGGCTGTGGCGGGTGTTTTGCGCACCAGAAGATCGTAAACAGGTGCAGATCTTCCCGAGACGTTAGCCTGGGCTGGCGCAGCCGCCGGCGGGTGAGAGGCGGCTCCTGGTCCCCTAATTAGACAGACCCGTTGTTTACGCTCAGACCTGTTTACAGTTCAGTAAACAGCCTGCCACCGCTGCCTGCTCAACGCAGACGCGCCCGTCAACACAGACCCTCAGAGCGGAGGGAGTGGAATTAATTGGTCTCCTGAGCGAATACAACAGAGCGGAGGCGGGAACCTGCCCCACCAGCACTGGGAGGGTGGCCGCTTTCAAAGCTTCTGAGCCGCGTTTCCCACGTGTCAGCATTTAGAGAAACGTCCCCCCTATCCCAGGGATGCCCCCCACCTTTTCCCGTTTGCACCAGCCACTGAGAAACGAAAATTAACCAAAAATAAAGAGATAAAAGAGAGAAGAAAGTGTTTCTGGAGTCGCTACCTCCAAGTTCCCTGACACCGTGTGAATAAAATTGAATACACGTCCAAAAGACGCCTGGCCTTGAGTAGGTAAGGAGGGCACCTGTTCCAGGGACTATCCATTCTGTCCCTGGTCTGGGACGCAGGGAACCAGGCCAGGAGGGAAGACGGTGGAAATGTCACTTGGGCCAGCAGGCAGGGTGGCTGTGTCTTGTCGATGAGGGGCTCGGGGACAAAGAGGACAGAAAGGACAGAGCTGGGGTGCGAGCTCGGAACCCTGATCTGGGAGAGGCAGCACATGGGGACGACGAGGCCATGGGGGGGACCCACTTGCTGACTCCCTTCGTGGGGACCATGACGGCACAAAAGTGTCCAGACCGGGAGATGTGACCCAGTGACCAAATGCAAGGTTTCTGTGACAAATGGCTGGACGTGCAGCGATATGGTGGGAACCTCTCAGAGCCCCCCCTCTACACACGTGGATCCACAGGGACCCAGAGCAGCAAGTCCAGCTCCCCAGATGCTGCAAGAAAACGCGGCATGAGCGTGGACTCGCCGCCACCTTTAAACCTCCGCCGTGAGGTGCGGTGACACCAGGCCACCCCCAGGGCCAGGAGAGGGGTGGTCCAGAGGGACCCTGCCAGCATGATATTGGAGGGCCAGGGGGCTGAATTCCTACGCATTTAAAAGCAGAAGTCTGGTTCGAGCTGTGTCAGCCTCCTTCCGACACCCGCCAGAACCTCGGTGGAAGAGGTCTCACCCTAAAAGTGGTAGAAGACACATCCAATCAGACTAATTCACCCAGCACCGCCTTTACGTCCCAAGAGCCCTTTATTAAAAGCATCCTGAATTCCCCCATCACGACATTTCTTTCCCTTGAACACAGAATGTTCTTCAACCGGCCCCTGGCGTCCGCAGCAACGGAACCCCCTTGAAATGAAGGGAGACCGTGGTCAGCACTCTCAGAAGCCCGGCGAGACTTTCCTGAGATGAATGTTGAACAGCTGCCCTGTAACTCCCGCGCCCTGTGGCCCTGCCCCTTTACAGCTGCGCCCGCACTTCGAGCGGAGTCCACGCACGGCCCGGCAGGCTTCTTCCCTGGCACTGACATTGCGGTCACAGGCCTGAGAGCCCATGGTGCCGGGATTGCCGCCAACCCTCCCCCCGCGGAAATCTGAGCTGGGTGGCGTCTTTAGAAGACGTTAGCATGCGAGGTGACTCCAGACAAGATGGGCTGCAGACGTCGCCCTTCCCTTCTCTTCCCGACTCCCCGTTTTCAGGCAGAACCTCGTTTCCTCCGTACTTCTCTGATGGGCCCAGCGCCCTGAGTCTCCTCTGCTGGAAAGCCCTTTCTTAGGAAGGCTCGGCAACGCCAAGGACGGAGGAGAAACTGGGAGGAGAAAACACAGGCTCAAGGCCACAGAACTTGCTTAAGCCACGTCTCTGTCTATTGCACAGAGGATAGTGAGTGTCTCCGTAGTTTTTAAAAACAGAGCCTACGCAGAAGTTAGACGAGACCCTCCAAGCAAAGTCATAGAAAAAGGGTTTTGGAACTGAGAAACTTGGAGTTCGTAGCTTTCTGCTTCTAAGACCCCCAAAGGGCCTGGCGGTCTCCTGCTCCTCTCGAGGATTTCAATAAGGGCCTGTTGAACCCCATTTGGAGTTGGCCAAGTATCGACTCCACAGTTTTATTTTTTCTGTTTTCCTTTTTTAGGTGCTGACACATTTCAATTTCCGTCACTGAGACATTACAGCTCTTGATTTCCCAAATCCCCTTCTTCAGTCAAAGCCAAGGAGCACTGTGATCGATGAAGTCCATTCAAACCCACATCGGAGACAGCACTCACCTGAGAAATGAGAGGAAAGTACGCCGCCCGACCGCTGGCCCGGACTGGAGCCGCGGGAACCCTCACCCGCCGCCGGACGCAACGCACAGTGGCACGGCCGCTTGGGAAGACGTCTGGCCTCTTCTTGGCGCACCAAACGTGTTTTAGCCGTAGATCTGGCAGTCCTGCTCCATGGTACTCAGCCAAAGGAGCCGAACTTTTCTGCTCCCACGAAGGCCTGCGCTCACAGGTTTGCAGCAGCACAGGCGTGTTCGGAGTTACCGAACCCAGAAGCAGCCAGGACGCCCTCCCGGAGACGGGTGAATGAATGAACAGGGGTGCGTCCGGACCATGGAGTACGATTTAGCGCTAAAAGAGAAAGGAGCCATCCCGCGAAGGAAAGACGTGGAGGAACCGTACTGCCTGCTGCCAAGGGCAAGGGGCCAGGGCGACACGGTGTCACCACGGCTCGGTGGCGCTCCGGGAAGGGCGAAGCCGTGGGCACAGCGAAGGGTCAGCGGTGGCAGGTGTGGGGGAGGAGTGAGCAGGTGGAGCGCAGGGTATTTTTAGGGCCGTGAAAACACTCTGCGTGGTGCTGTGACGATGGATGTAGCAACCTCATAGGATGTGCCCTCAGGCAAAGAATGGAATTTGAGGGACGGGGATGCATCCACTGAGGGTCGCCCTGAAACGTAAAGGGTGTTCCGCAGAGTGACATCATCAGTGGGAAGAGTACGCACGTGTGGGACAGAGAGCATGTGGGAAATCTCTCTTCCTGCCTCTCAGTTTTGCTGCAAACCTAAAAGGGCTCTGAAAAATCAAGTCTTTCAAAAAAAAATAAACAAAAAGTAAGCCAGCACTGGCCTGAACTAATGTACCAGGCCTTGTCTCCAGTGGTCCAGTTATAGAACTCCTCACGGGTTGCACGCAAACACGGCCAGGCTGCGTGAATCCCTGTCACATCAGCAGAGGGGAAAATGGGTTCTGGGACGAGTCACCTGCTGCGTCTCGGTCATCGGCCCCCAGCCCCCTCCCGCCCCTCCGCACCCTGCACCTGTTCCTGCCTGCAGCTCTTCCTCCGGCCGGCTCTCCTGGCTTCGAGCCTGCCTTCCTTCCTTCCTTCCTTCCTTCCTTCCTTCCTTCCTTCCTTCCTTCCTTCCGGGACAAGCACGAGGCCTGCTTGCTCACTCGCCCTTCGCACTGGGGCCCCCCCGGGCACGTTCTCCCAAAGCCCTCTGGTCGTCCTGTTTAAAAGCTCCCCGCCCTGGCTGCACTTGTCTTTCCTTCGCACGCAGCTAACCTAGGATGTGTCTTCCTTTTGATTCCATCGTCTGTCTCCCACGCTGGACGATGAACTCCGTGAGGACAGGAATATTTTTCCCACGACTGTATCTTCAGCCTCTAGAATGCTGTCCGGCCTCGAAGAGCAGTAAGTATCCATCGGATGAAAATAAATGAACATGGAATCGTATTCGGAGCCACGATGCGGAGAAAGATCAGGCTCAGACGGTGCAGAAGCCGTCTCATCGTCTCTCTTTCTTCCTCAGCCCAGGCCACCTTTCCCTGGCTCCTGAATACTCTTTCTTTTAGAATTTTACCCAAAAATGCCAGTCTGCCTTGGGAGAAGACGGACCCCACTGATAAATTATGAATGCCCCAGGAAATTTCAAAGCCTCCTTCCCGGCATTGTTGGTAATACATTATACTTTGACATTTATAAAAATGAAAAACAAACAGAAATTAATCTCATCTTTAAAATATGAATCCTGTAAATGTTATTGGGCTGTATTTATCACACACTTTGAAAGTTCATGTGGGATTTAGCTTTGAAATCACGGCAACTTCAGACTGTAGATAGACCCTTCCTCTCAATGGGTGTGTGTGGGGGGCGGTCATTAATATTTCTGCCACCGATACCTAGGCTAGTTTAGTCATACTCTTTTTTATCCTTTGACTGAAACACCCTCCAGAGAACATTCTGTGGAAATGTTTTAATTTTTACCCTCCTTCCATGGGCTGCTTTCTGAAAGTCGATGGCACACACCAGGCGATAGGGACAAGTGGCGAGAAGTTGGGAGATATTTAGGCAACGCAAATATTAAAACTGTGATTCCAGCAAACACGGCGGCCGGGCCAAAAGTTCCACCTGCGGCAGGTCCACCGGCTACAGGCCCATGAATGCGCCTTTGTGGACGGAGCCCCCCGGAAAGGGTTGCGATGAAATTGCCACAGGCAGTACATTCATGTGCCCCATCTGGAGTAGATTCTTGGGGGGGGGGAGAGGAAGACAGAGGGCAGTTTAAAATTCAGGCTGAGGGCGTTTGGGGGAGAATCTAGATGCAGGCGTAGAAAGCCATCACCCCAGCCGCCGACTCACCCCGGGCAACCGGGGACACGAACGCGCCCTCGAATCTCCACGGCTGCGGTTTTCAGGGTCTCGGCCAATCGGTCAGCCCCGGGGGCCCACAGTGGAGCCCCGGTGACTCCCATCAGGTTAGAAGGAAACCAGACAAGTGCAGCCACATTGCAGCCAAGGCGGCAACACCCTCCCTGTTAACCCCGGGCAGTTATGCTTCTGCGTTTTCAAACCAACCAGAGAAGCTGCAGCTAAGCAGACGATGAGGCAACCGTCTTTTACAAAGCTCTGTGCACCTAGCGCTTGCATTTCACCTGGGCCGTTGAGTTCTTTTTCTCCCTCCGATTTCAAGGTCTTGCTTGACCTGTGGCTGCTTACCGTGTATTTCATTTATTCCATTTTTTTTTCTGTCCATCCCCCAAGACATGGGCCCAAAAGGTTCAGGGGTTTTGTTGTAATTGTTGTTGTACTCAGTTATGTATCCCCAGCAGGTAAAGGGGGGCCTGCTGTGTCGTGGGCCCCCCGCCGCCATGACGCCCCTGGGATGAGTGGGGGGTGGGCGAGGCCGGTGGAGCGGCCCCTGTTCTGGGGGAGACACGCCGTGGAGGGTGAAGCCGGAGTCTCCATGCGTCTGCGTGCAGACTGAGCATCCTAAGGTTTTTCTTAAATGCCTAACTTAGACCAAGTCTTCCTTCCAGATTGGAAAAAAAAAAAAAAAAAACCCGACAGGTTGGAGGTGCAGAATTCTGGCTTTGAGACGTTTATCATCCTGTTACGGACACAAAATGAAGCCAGAAAGCGATTGGAGGACAAAGAAATATAAAATAAGCCACCACACTGTTACTGAGGGCTGTCTGTGCCGCCAAAGCTCGCAGGAAGGGCAAAGGCAACGCGGGCTCCCGGGACACTTCACGGAAAAGACGGCTTCAGCCAGGCCTTGAAGGAGAGAGAAAGCAGAGGGTGTGTGCAGGTTTTGACAGGAATATAAGCCAGAAGGGAACCCAGAGAGTGACCCTGGAGAGACTGAGGGACGCCAGATTACGGCTCATTCTCACCGTCAAGTTGAGGATTCGTGAGTGTCGTGATCCATCAGAAAGCACTTCCAGATGCCCGCGCCGTGCTGGGGACCGCGGTAGGAGCGGAAGCTTGAGAGAGACTGTGCAGGCAGAGGCTGAACCGGGAGGGCAGGAGGGGACAGGCAGCACAGAGGGTCGGGGGCTTCGGGGAGGATCAAGCTGTGGCTAACATCAGGGCCGTTACTGATGGTTACACACTGTATAGATTTCAGCATCTACTGTATACTTAAAATTGGTGAATTTTATCTGGTATAAATTATACCAAAAAAAAACAGCAAAAAATAAAATTTGCCTTCTGCACATACTGTCAATGCCTTAGGTGCCAGAACTAGGTGTCACGCATAGCTGTCACTGTCCCCAAAACATAGCAGAAATTTCATAAATGAAGCAATAAGCAAACATGTGAATGAGCAGTCGGTACAGAGCTTGATGGCCCTTGGGGAACCGGAAAGGAAGGCCAACAGACCCTGGTTGGCCTTGAACCCTGAAAGCCTGTCTCCCCTGGAGTGACTGAGCTCTCGGAGGACGATGGACCCTCCCAGGGTGTACGGGGTGGCTTTCTGGTCAGCTGGTCCCGCGGGAGCCATTGGGCCACCCGGAGTCGGCCCCTCTTGGCGTTGGCTTCTGTCCAGCGAGAATCCCCGGCAAGACTTTGCACACCCGAGAGCGGACGGAGATCCCGGGACCGCTCCAGACTCCTGCCGCTTGCTTTCACCTGTTGGTCGGTTTGCCGAGCGACACTCCCAGGGCCTGCGTCACCGAGTTGCCTGGGCCCTTCGAGACAGCTGTTTGGATGGCCTGAGCATGCGGCTGGATTCCAAGGTGATTCACTTCATATATAATTCAATGTTCAATAATCACACCTAGCAACTCTCTCCTCCCCAAACTAATTTCACTTGTCAACAAAGTCTGAGCCAGCCAGCTAGATTTAGAATTCAGACTTACTTCGGTTGTTACTTTTTTATTAAACTTTCCGGGGTGACATGGTTTATAAAATTATATAGGTTTCAAGGGTACAATTCTATGATATGTCATCTGCGTATCGTGTCGTGGGTTCACCACCCAGCGTCAGATCATCTGTCACCGCGTACACGACCCCCTGTACCCTTCACTGCCCCTCCCCCTTCCCCTCTGGTGACCACCACGCTGTCGGCTGTGTCTGTGAGCGTTTGTTCGTTTGTTTGTCTCATTTGTTGCCTTCAGTTTTCTGTCCCACCCGTGAGGGAAATCACACGGTCCTCGACTTGTGCTCTCCGACTTATTTCGCTTGGCAGGATACTCTCGAGATCCATCATGTCCTCACAAATGGCAGTATTTTGCTTAAAAAAAAAAAAAAAAAAAAAAAAAACATATAAAGGCTGCTATGTCACGAGAACAAAGTCTATAACTCAAAGTTCCCAACGAGCCGCTCTCTCGCGTCTGTGACACCCTGTCCTCCGGGACTGAGGCGCAGAGCTGAGCCGCCCCTCCCGGCCCCACCGAGACCCACTGGGCGCGGCCGTCTCAGCCCGGTGAGGAACCGGGAGTGTGTAGTCCCCGTGTTCACACCTCGGTGGGTGAGCCACCACACGACACAGGGTCAGCTAACTCTATGTATATATTGACGTACATATTTGTGATGAGAGAAGTCTTCTGCTGTTTAAATCAAGGGTAGAAGGTCTGACCCCATTGTCATGACAAATGCTTTGTGGAGCCTGGAGACTTAGAATGACCTACCAAGTGCCCGAGACTTGGGTTTACCCTGGAAACCGTGCCCGTGGATGCA
>PVKU01015424.1:0-18389 GCA_004027475.1 Anoura caudifer | reverse complement strand
GTGATCATGCCTGTCTTAGCTCGATCCTCCCTTGAGAAATCTTACCCATCATTGGATAACCGACCAAGCACTGGGGGCCAGGCAGGGTGAAGTAAAGTGGGCAGAGGTGGTGCCCCTGCTTTGGAGATAAGCTTTGTCTCCTCAGTTGCTCAAGTCCTCATGGCAGAACAGACCCAGATGAGCTGGGTCCACACCACACAGAACAGTCTGCTACATATATGGAATCATAAATGACCCCAAATAGCCACAGTAATTTTAAGAAAGAAGAACAAAGTAGGAGGGATCACAATCTCTGACATCAAACTGTATTACAAGGCCATTGTAATCAAGGCAGTCTGATACTGGCATAAGAACAGACACTTAGATCAATGGAACAGAATAGAAAGAAACACATGTCTGTATGGTCAATTAATATTTGACAAAGGGGGCAGAAGCATAAAGTGACATAAAAGTAGCTTCTTCAACAAATGGTTTTGGAAGATCTGAACAGCTACATGTGGAAAAATGAAACATGACCACCGACTTACACCATGCACAAAAATAAACTCAAGGTAGATAAAAGACTTAAATATAACTCACAACACCATAAAAGTCCTAGAGGAGAACATATGCAGGAAAATCTCAGATATTCCACACAGTAGTATTTTCACTGATATGTCCCCTGAAGCAAGGGATATAAAGGAAAGAATAAACAAATGGGACTACATCAAATTAAAATGCTTCTACATGGCTAGAGAAAATATCAACACAATGAAAAGGGAATGAACCGTGTAGGAAAATATAATTGCCAATGATACTTTGGACAAGGGTTTAATATCCAAAATATATAAAGAACTCACACGACTCCACTCCAGGAAGACAAACAACCCAATTAAAAGATGAGCAAAGGACCTGAACAGACACTTCTCTAACAAGGACATGTAGAGGGCCTAGAGACATATGAAAGGATGCTCAGTATCACTAGCCATCAGAGAGATGCAAATTAAAACTACAGTGAGATACCACTTTACACCAGTAAGAATGGCCATCATAAAGAAAGCAACAAACAACAAGTGTTGGAGAGGATGTGGAGAAAAGGGAATCCTAGTGCACCGTTGGTGGGATTGCAGACTGGTACAGCCACTATGGAAAACAGTATGGAATTTCCTCAGAAAACTAAAAATGGATCTACCTTTTGACCCAGCAATTCCACTGCTAGGATTATATCCTAAGAACCCTGAAACACCAATCCAAAAGAACCTATGCACCCCAGTGTTCATAGCAGCACAATATACAATAGCCAAGTGCTGGAAGCAACCTAAGTGCCCATCAGTAAATGAGTGGAATTCAAAAACTGTGGTACATTTACACAATAGAATACTACTTGGCAGAAAGAAAGAAGGAACTCTGGAGCTTCTACCCTTTGTGACAGGAAGGATGGAACTGGAGAGCATTATGCTAAGTGAAATAAGCCAGGTGGTGAAAGACAAATACTATATGATCTCACCTATAAGTGGAACCTAATCAACAAAGCAAACAAATGAACAAAATAGAACCAGAGTCCTGGAAATAAAGTACAAACCGACAGTGACCAGAGGGGAGGAGGGAAGGCAATAATGGGGGAAAATAAGGGAAGGGTCAAGTCAAGGAACATGTAAAAAGGCCCATGGAAAAAGACAATGGGGCTGGTGGGTTGGGGTGGGGGAGGATTGAATGTGGGAGGTGGTGGATATGTAGGGTGTGGGAGAGTAATGAGGGAAAACTGTAACTAAACAGCAATATAAAAATTTTCAAAAGAGAATTATAAAGTTGACTCAGGCTAAGCTCTTATTGGCTTGTTAGTGTGAAATGGATGTGCTAAAGTTTTAACTATGTTTTTTTAATTTCCCTTTCTGTTAGCTCATTATTGACATATAAAAATGCAACTGATTTCTAGATATTAATTTTGTATCCAGATATTTTGCTGAATTCATTTATAAGTTCTAGTAGTTTCTTGGTGGAATCTTTGGGATTTTCTATGTACAGTGTCATGTTATCTCCAAATAAAACAGTTTTACTTCTAAAAGAAATGGGCAAAGTTCCTGAAGGGATACTTCTCCAAGAAGGCCATACAGAGGGCCCATACACATATGAAAATATGCTCAATGTCACTATTCATCAGAGAAATGCAAATTAAAACCACAAAGAGATACCATCTCACACCTGTCAGAATGGCTATTATCAATAAATCAACAAATAACAACTGCTGGTGAGGATGTGTGGGAAGGAGAATCCTCATATACTGCTGGTGGGAATGCTGACTGGTGCAGCCACTGTAGAAGGCAGCATGGAGATGCCTCAAAAAATTAAAAATGGAACTGCCTTTTAACTCAGCAATTCTACTTCTGAGACTTTATCTGAAGAAACCTGAAATACTAATTTGAAAGAACATAAGCACCTCTATGTTCAATGCAGCATTATTTACAATCCCCTAGATATGGAAGCAGACCAAGTGTCCTTTGGTAGATGAATGGAGAAAATAGCTATGGGTATTTCTGCAGTGGGATACTACTTGGCCATAAGAAGAAGAAAATTGTACCATTTGCAACAGCATAAACAAACCCAGAGAATGTTACACTAAGTGAAATAAGCCAGTCAGAGAAAGAGAATTATTATATGATTTTGCTCATATGTGTAATCTAATGAACAAACTGACTAACAAGCAAAACAAACAAGACTCAGATAGAGGGCAGGCTGACAGCTCTGTGGTGGAGTATAAGGGTTTGGAGGGGTGGAGCAAAAAGGAAAACATCTCATGGACATGGATAACAGTGCAGTGATCATGGTGGGGGCATGGTATAAGGGGGTAAATGGTAAAGGAAAAATATAATAAATTAAATTTAAAAAGACTGCTGGTTTGTATTCTATACTCTTTACTCTGTTTGATTTCTTATCATGAGTGTTCATTGTTGTGATAAAAATAAAAAATGCAACAATGCAGCAATCAAGGGAAAGGGACTTTTAATCTCTTTTGAGACAAAATTACCTAATATGTTCCTATTGTCATGCAGTGGGAAACATACATCATCACCCACATAGTAGTCTCATTAAAAAGATTTAACCTGAACCTAATCACAAGCAACAATCAGACCAACTGAATTATCAGACAAATTCCCACTGAATGGGGTGAGTCTGGGGACTCTGCTGATGAAGCAAATAGGGTCAGCCACAAGAAAAAAGTCATCCTGGTAACAAATCTCATTGTTGAATTTGTAAATCTAAATGTCAGTGTGGATTTTTAAAAAAATCCTCAACTGAGTATATATTACTTGTTTTTTTTTTTTTTTTTTGAGAGAGAGAGAGAAAGAGAGAGAGAAACATCAATGGGTTGCTTCCCATAAACACTGCCACCAGGGATCAAACCCACAGCCCAGGTATGTGCCCACACCTGGAGTTAAACCCACAATCCTTTTGTGCATGGACTGATGTTACAATCTAGCCAGGGTTTACTCTTGATGTTTAGATACAGAAATTCCGAGTTTACCTTAGATGATTAAACTGTTTTGACTTGGGTAGATAACTCTACAACCTTGAAGGTAAAGATACAAATATAGAGAGACTTTCAGCCAAGATGGAAGCATAGGTAGATACACTTTGCCTCCTCACAAAACCAAAAGAAGGACAACAACAAATTTAAAAGCAATAAATAACCCGAACTGCCAGAAAATTGAACTGTATGGAAGTCTGACAACCAAGGATTTAAAAAACATTCATCCAGACTGGTGGGAGGGGTGGAGATGGGAAGGCAGGTGGAGAGGACTTGTGGCAAGGTGGCAGCTGGAGAACTGGGCAGGGCAAGGCAGCAATTGGTGGAGCAGGTGGTCCCACATTTGCCTACAGATAAACTGGGAGGAACAACTGTGCAGCAAGACAGACTGTGCAACCCAGGGTTCCAGTGTGGGGAAATAAAGCTTCAAAATCTCTGGTGGTGAAAACCTGTGGGGTTTGAGGCAGTGGGAGAAAATTACAGCCTCACAGGAGAGTTTGTTGGAGAGGACCACAGGGTCCATGGTCGTACACAAACCTACCTACCCAAGAATTAGCACCAGAAGGGCTCAATTTGCTTGTGGGTAGTGGGCAAAGTGACTGAGAGCCAGCAGAGAGCTGAGCAAATTGTATTATTCCCTCATTAACCCCTGCCCCACAGACAGTGCCACAATGCAGCAGCGTGGGTTGCCCCACCATGGTGAATACCTAAGGTTCCACCCCTTATTATGTAACAGGCATGTGGAGACAACAAAATATGGCTCAAATGAAAGAACAGATCAAAGCTCCAGAAAAAACACAAATAAGCAATGAAGAGATGGCTAAACTATCACGTACAGTTCAAAACACTGGTAATCAGGATGCTCACAGAAATAGTTGAGTATGGTTGCAAAATGGAGGAAAAGGTGGAGGCTATGGAAAGTAAAAAAAAAAAAAGGAAAATGTACAGGGAACCAACAGTGAAGGGAAGGAAACAACGACTCAGATCAACAATTTGGAGCAGAAGGAAGACATAAACATTTAACCAGAACAGAATGAAGAAATAAGAATTCAAAAAAATGAGGAGAGGCTTAGGAACCTTTGGGACAACTTTAAATGTTCCAACATCCTAATCATAGGGGTTCCAGAAGGAGAAGGGGAAGAGCAAGAAATTGAAAAAGTATTTGAAAACATAATGAAGGAGAACTTCCCAATCTGGCAAAGGAAACAGATTTCCAGGAAGTCCAGGAAGCACAGAGAGTTCCAAAGAAATTAGACCTGAACAGGACTGCACCAAGACACATCATAATTAAAATGGCAAAGGTTAAAGATAAGGAGAGAATCTTAAAAGCAGCAAGAGAAAAGGAGACAGTTACCTACCAAGGAGTTCCCATAAGACTATCAGCTAATTTCTCAAAAGAAACCTTGCGGGCAAGAAGGGCCTGGAAAGAAGTATTGCAAGTCATAAAAGGCAAAGACCTACATCCAAGATTACTCTATCCAGCAAAACTATCATTTAAAATGAAAGGGCAAAAAAAGTGCTTCCCAGATAAGGTCAAGTTCAAGGAGTTCATCATCACCAAGCCCTCATTATATGAAATGTTAAAGGGACTTATCTATGAAAAAGAAGATCAAAACTATGAATAGTAAAATGACAAGAAACACAACTATGAACAACTGAACCTAAAAAACAAAAACAGAAACAAAAATGAAATAAGCAAACAACTAGAACAGGAAAAGAACCACAGAAATGGAGATCATATGGAGGGTTATCAGTGGGGAGGAGGAGAGAGGAGAATGGGGGGAAAGGTACAGGGAATAAGTAGCAAAAATGGTAGGTACAAAACAAACAGGGGGAGGTTAAGAATAGTATGGGAAATCGAGAAGTGAAAGAACTTATATGTATGACCCATGGACATAAACTAAGGTGGGGGGATGATGGTGGGAGGGGGATACAGAGTTGAGAGGAATAAAGGGGAGAGAAAATGGGACAACTGTAATAGCTTAATCAATAAAATATTAAAGAAAGAAATATAGAAATGATGAAGTAATCCAGCCCACCATTTTACTATTTTGTGTTAAATTTAAAAATACATTTCATAATCACTCACCTTAATGTGTATTACATATTTTGAATATCTGTAATGTTGAAGAGAATTTTATTTTAGGGAATTTGACAGTTTATGAATTTTAAAAATACTATTGTAAAATTGAAAAAATCTTGAATTACCACACTACATTTTTAAAATGTGATATTTTTAACTTAGTTTTTGTCTATCCACCTTTATTTTAATTCTCATTCTCCCACACTTAGATTTAATTTAAAAATTATTTATTCATTTTAGAGAGGGAGTAAGGGGCGGGGGAGAGAGAGAGAGAGAGACAGAGAGAGAGAGAGAGAGAGAGAGAGAGAGAGATTTGTTGTTCCACTTATTTATGCATTCATTGGTTGATTCTTGTATGTGCCTGACTGGGGATTGATCCTGCAATCTTGGTATATCAGGATGATACTCTAGGCAACTGAGCAACCCACTCAGGGACCCATGTTTGGTTTCTCTAAGTTCTTTCTCTACTTCACGTGACTTTGGATGTACCACTGAAGACCCAGTAGCAGCCTCTTATGAGTTCCGGATCTCACAGCAGTGACCTGTCTTTGTCATATACAAACTCCCCGGCAGCCAGACCAGGAATGTTCATGACGTCAGCATGGGTGGCCACCAGGGCAACTAAGAGTGGATTTTTCAGCTACAGCCAAACGCTGGGATAAGAGAAAGAGAAGAGTTTCAGAGGTGTGTCCTTCCTGGTTGTGTCCTTCCCAGGGGAGGTGGGGTGCGATGACCACTGTCCAGGTGGCTGTGCAAGCTGCCCCCAGACTTGAGGCCCCATGCCTGCTGTGCAGTGCGACCTCTAGAAGGCCACAGGCCCGGCCAACAACTGAGCTAGCCTATCTCTTGGGCCTCAAGAAAGATTGTTCACAGGTAGGTTAGAACCAGTTACAGAACACAAGTCAGTTTCTCATGTCTTCCTCCAAATAGGCCCTGCTTGCCTGGTGAGGGAACATCTAACTCTGACCCTTGGGACACCCTTTGTAAGACCCAAAAGAAAGTCTTCTGAATGCAGAAAACCCACAGAAATGGCTCAGGACAGAAACTCCTGCAATTCTCACTGATAGAGAGACCCCCGCTTCTGGGTGTGTTTAAGATGGAAATGTGAGAAAAAAATGAGAAAGAGGCAAAGTTCTGGTACCCTGAGAGGAAATTAAGCCAAATTTATTTGATTATTATCTGCTTTTTAAAGATAAGTGATTGCTGTGTTTTGTATTTCATGTGGGAAGGCTGCTTTTGTTGTATGAAAAGAACAAACGAAGTTTATTCCATGATATCTTCTCCTCTAGGAATAAAGTTGAGATAACGTGTTCAGGTACTATTGTTCCTTCTTTCGCATTTTTGATAGAACTACAGAATGAGGGAGAACTTAGTCTGCTTATGAATTTAGTACTCATTAGGTAAAGGCATAGTAGTTGTAAAACAAAGGTATTCCATTTTGCACCTTAACTGAAGCTGCCACAGCTCTAAACTACAGAAAGAAAGTGAGAAATGGCTTTTAAGGAACCATTGCTCAGAACTGGGTCTTTGCAGCAGGAATATGTGATCATGAAACAACTCCCTGCAGAACCAAATGAACGGCTAAGCCTCAGGAACCTTCCAGAGCAGAAATCTTCTAGCAGGAAGGAGAACACAGGGAGCCACAGCTGTTGGTCACAAGCTGTAGGATCGAGCATGGCTGGGTGCAAAGTCAAGGAGGACACCACTCTCCCCGGGGCATCTCAGCTTACCTAGGGGCTCTTCACCTGGCACAAGAGACTGCAGGAACCTGAGCCAGAAAATCACTTGGTTCACCTGGATCTCAGGCTTCTTCCAGACAAAACGATGACATGGATCAACATGGGCTTGTTTGCGGCAAGAGTCATAAAAGCAGAGGATTTCCAGTGAATTCCCACACAGATGCCGTCAATTCCTGCAGAGACAAATAAAGATGATTATCGTGAAACACCCTCATCAAATTTCAATCAGTTTTCCTCAGCACTTCCTCAGGGATTCCTAGTAGGAATAGTGAGATGTGTAGCTTCACCTGTTTCTCTCTGGATCTACATGTGTGAATATGCATATGTAATATTGCCGTATCTCCATCCTGAATGCCTGTGTCTGTATATATATGTGTCTTTTATCTATATATCTATACATCTACTTATGTCTCTATGTGCTTATTCATTTTCCTAAAAATCCTCATTATGATATCTGTATCTCTTTGTCTACCTATCTACTTACAGCACCCGAGGGTAGCACACACACATGCACACACACACAACAGATGACACACATGGCTTATTTGCATGCCTGTAGGTATACACAGAAATGTGCATTTCTTCACCCAAATATTTGTGCATAAAGAAATTAGAGAGAACAATCTGGGGAAAGAACGAACACCCATCATGTGGCTTACACAGAAGAAAGAGCTATGCCCCTTCCTGAAGGAAGGAGCTGTGGAAGGAGCCTGTTGCCTGAGGCAAATAGTAAACAAGACTGTGGGAACATGTGCCCGCAGAGTCACTTGTGACACAGGAAGGGGGGAGCACCTGTGTGAGCTGTGGGGGCCAGGTGCTGAACCCAGGATGAAAACATGTGTGTGCACCTGCACGTGGCTGGGAAACTTTCACTCTTACTAAAAATGGCAGCCAAAATGTTGACGGGAGAGACCTGGTACTTCTTGCTGACGCATGTAAAGAATTACATATCAGCAAATCTTGTAGTATGTAATCAGTTTATTAGAGGCCTGTTCCCATGGAAGAGAACAGGACTAGGTAGAGTAGGGGGTGAAAGGCAAAATTTCAGAGCAAAGCAGGGTGACAAAAGCAAGAGTGGCTGGGGACCAGGGTGGCAAGCCTCTGCGCAGCCTAAGGCTGGGTGGCCAGAGGCCCTGTGGCCTGAGAGCCAAGAGCACCCTGAGCCCCCGAGAGAGAGCAAATCATTTGTTCTGAGGACTTATATAGTTGGCAGGATAGGAGGAAAAAAAATTACATATTAATTAAACAGGTAAATGTGGTGCCAGCTTCCCTGGGGGAATGTGACTAACCAAACTTAGGTATGTGTGGGGGGATGTTAGCCCGAATCCTTATCTTGCTCCAGACCCCATTTGTTCATCTTATTGTAAAACAAATACGTGACAGGAGGCAGGTAATTAAAATTGGGGCACTTTCCAAAGTTATTTATGGGCTCTTTCTGTAAGTATCAGGGACTCCCTCATAAAACAGATAGTGACCAGAGGTAAGCAATTAACCAAAGTTGTTTTATGGGCTCTTTCTTTGGGCACCGGGGACCTTTTCACACATTCCAGGCCTTGGGATGAAAGCACAGTTTCAAGGTTCCTTTCCTGGATAGTGGAAATGTTACATAGAATTTCAAGGACTTCCCTTCTTTCTTGCTAACATAGTGTGTCTTGTGATGTTGGAGCACCTGGCAATATCATCAGACCAGGCTCAGGACTGCTAAGTTTGCATGGGAGACTTGTCTCCTTCCTCCTCCCTGCCTCAGTTTACTGTTTATTCTACTTAATTGGTAAAAGGCGTTTCCTGGCAACCAGGGTGCTAAATGCTGGCCAGTAACAGTATTGCAGTCTCAGAGTTCTTCCTGTGCTGTCTCCTGCCTCAAAAAGAGGGTCTAAGACTTTGAGGAGCTGACAAAAATTGCAGATCCTAACACACTGTAGGAAGAGCCAGATATTTGGTCATGCAGGAATTTCTGAAGCAAGCCTTTAAATTGCAGTGCAGAGCAACATGAGGTCTGTAGACCTGTTGGAAACATACTCAGCACCCCTCCGGTGCTGTGGGGGACCTGCCTGGCCAGGCACACAGACACACTGACGAGCTGATGGCTGGAGTAAAGGCAGCAGCTCCCAAGGAGAGAAACTGATGCTGCAAGGACTCAGACCAGTGCACACCGACTCGAGAGAGATGCTTGGAGCTCAGCTGTGACTGGGAATGCGGAGCTGCAGACTGCTGTATTTCTGAAGAATGGTACTTTTGAGGGGCATATTCTGAAACAGCTCTGGTTTGGCAGAGGGAGGCAGGACTATTCCTTCTGGAGGTTTTAAAGGGAGTGGGACTTAACGGCAGAAATCTGCCAGTATTCTAAATCTGTATGACCCTTAAATAAACAACCCCTTTCCTTTTTCACCAAACTCTTATCTTGGGAGTCATGCCTCTTGGTGGTGGGCAATCGAATCCCACGGCTGTTCTAGAATATCATTGGCTGGTTCTGTAACAGTTTTGCACATAAAAGATGTGGGAAGAGCCATGAGACAGTGGGGTCCTTGAGGCCACCAATGCTGGGGGAGGCAGCAGAAATGTCAAGCAGGGGTGAAGGTGTGGGGGAGTGGGTTGTTGCACTTCGACACCTGAGCTGTCGGTGCAACTGGTTTTCCCAAAACAGTCTCTGGGAGAGATTATGACCTGGAGACCCTAACCAGTGCCCAGGCATGTGGATGTCCCACCTCTACTCGGCCGTGTCCTACCACAGCGGTGACCACCACCCACTGGCTTTGGGGCAGCCAGGCAGGACCACTGATGTTAGAGGATTTCAGGCTCCCTTTCCCTACTTTTCCTTTTTGGTGCTTAATTTTGTCAGAAATTCTTCAGCCTTAAATATCCACAGAGCTTTTCCAGAACCTCCCTGTGGAGCACAGGCACTCCTGGGGGGTCAGGCCTCTGGTCTGGCAGCTCAGGCCTTAGTGTGAAAAGCTGAGAACACAGAAACAGGCCTTTGGAGCCTCAGGAGCACTGCGAGGCCCGTGGAGGAGCAGGGGTAAGGGCAGGACCGGTGGGTGCTGATGACACACTCCTGTGTTTCTGCTGCAGGGCCAGCTTTGCCCTGGGGAGCCTGGAGACGCTCAACTATTAGAGAGCAAAATTCACATGGACTTCAATTCCAGGTTGTTAGAGACTGTGGTTCTCATAGTGAGGTTCCAGACCAGCAGCAGCAGCAGCAGCTGGGACCCTCAAAATGCTGAGTCAAAAGCTCTGGGGGTGGGGCCAGCCCTCCAAGTTTTCACAAGTCCCCGGGGCAGTGGTGTCCAAGGTGGGGTTTAAGAGCCACAGCTTTGGGTCACACACTGACTGGTCTCTTTCTCACTTGGTTCAGGATAAGAAAAGGAACTTCATGAAGATGCTCACAGTTGCTATTTTCACAAAGCCTCCCTGTGCCCGACATTGTATCAGGCTTTTACATAAATATCAGCTCATGAAATTATCACAGATGGGAACTGAGTCTCAGAGAAATTGCTTTACCCCTGCTCTGATCTGGCTGTCAACAGGCAGGGGCTGTTGTTCAAGTGACTTGGGCCCAGTTGGGGTCCTGGAGCTCCGGTGCAGCATGGAGAACTCCAAGGTTGTGGGGGAGTAAACCTTTCTGGTTACATTTAAAAGTTTATCCCCACCCAAATGTTTGAGAGCAGAGAACACATCTAAAATTTTGTATATGAAAAGTGTGTTGTTTAGAGCATTAGACATGAGAACAAATGTACTTTTAAACTAACTCACCTCATACTCGGGAACATGGAACTGCCAGAGGGATTGCATTTTATGAGATTTCCAAGCTAAGTGAATGTTCAGTTCTACTTTAGAAAAACGCATCAAGGTACTCAGCAGTCCCTTATTAAGCATCTACAGGATGCCTGATGCTTTGCTAGTTGCCTGAGTCTCCATGGTGCTTAGTTTTCATTTTTAGGGGAACTAATGAGCTCAGATTCCATCCTGGGTCACTCCCAAGTCATTCTGCTATAGGAGACCACTCTGCATGGGGTGGGCCCAGCTCCCAGTGGCAAGACAGGTCCGATGCACAGGACCACGCCCATGGATAGCTTCTCCCGTGGGGAATCAGGCCTGCGTTGTACCTAGGCCGCTTTGAGACTTGCTTTTGCTAAAAACTCCCTTGCCCTGAATTGAGGTAGCAAGTGCTTACTGTAACTTCCTAAAGTCTGTGCTAAATCTCCCCAGTATGGAGTGTAACAGGTTCAACCACTTTTCCCTTTGCATTTGCAAACATCCTTCTTCTGTGATATCATTAGTGGCATCATCTCCTTTGTTTTCTGTAAAAGGTAATGACCTGAAGTGAACCTGTGCGTAGTAAATGAGGACCATCATGTATGTAATGTGCCCAGAAAAGCAATAAAAGGTTGTCAGGGCAAGGGCGGAGGCTTTTTCTCCTCTTGAGAGAGAAGCCATGCCCTTCCTTTTCCTCCACAGGACTCGGTAGTCTGTGTGAATTTCTCTTGCCTCATCCACAATGTTGCAGACCTCAGGAGCTGGGGAACGCATCAGTTGGTGGCCACGAACAGGGACCCAGGGCTCCACCTTGGTTGGAGTGCGTGTGCATCAGCCCAGGTAAGAGCCAATGACAACGAATGCTTTTCAGTTAGGTTGTAGGATATGTTGGATTTCAGAGGAAAAGGGTTTTCTTCCTAGGTCACTCTCTCTTATGACCACTTTGCAACTGTACCTTCTTTAGTAAGCAGGAGCCTTGCTACCTCTCCCAAGTATTTGGCACAATCTCGCAGGCACCGGTCGAGCAGTTAAGAGCCACAAGGGCGCTCGCCCCAACAGTGTAGAAACACCTACAAGCCCATCCCCACTGCACAACCCCCAACTAGGTCTAGGCTTGGGAGAAAGAGCAAGAATTTTTCCCTTTAATCAGCTTTAAAAACATTAACTAGTTACAGGACAATTTACAGGCATCTCAGCAAATTCTTTCTTTTAAGCCGCCTCGTGCGGCCCCTTCAGTTTTGCCTTTTCCCTCTGTCTGCCTGCCTAAGGATTTAAAGGTGCAGGTGGAGAAAAGCCAAAATTGAGACTGGTTTTGTAATTGCTGTGCTTGAGGCAGGAAGAATTTCAGAAAAAGGTTCTTTTATTTGTTAAAAAAATTTCTTTAAAGGTTTCTGTGAATCCTCAACCATGGGGAACAGGCTCTCTAAGGAACAAGAGCCATGTTTTAAGCTAGTTTAGCAGCTTTTTAGGGCTGCTGAATGTCTCCCTGATAAGGGATCTTTAGACTTAGTTATTTAGGAAAAAGTTGGGCAAAAGCTGAAATAACACCAGGTGTGGGATAAGTTTCTAAGTTTAGTGCCTCACTCCCTCCTTTAGAGGATTTAATTTGAAAATACTGGTTTGCTTGAATTTTGTTTTTGATTTGAAAGGAACTGCTCAGTCTCAAAATATTTTGCTAAATCTCTGGTAAATAGAATAAGATCTCTAATGTTGTTACATCATAAGGATTCTACTCAGAAAGAATTTAAATTGATTGTTTAAAGAAGGAAAAAGATCTTACTTCCCTCAGACAGTAAAAAGCACAGGAGGAAAAACAATGAGAAAATGTGTCTTTTAACCACTCTGAATCCTGCTTATGGAGGCCCAGGGACTGCTTTGGTCCTCAGAACAAGCTGTACCAAGGTTAGTATCCTCCCTCCTCTTCTCCAGCCTCCCTAAAGTTGTCAAGGGCACTAGATAATGAGACAGCTCGCTTTTGAGCACACTCAAGGAATGCAGTGATCAACAAGAAAATAACAAAAAAAAAAAAAATGTATTTGCCAGTGGAGAAGAAACCGTTTCTGAAAGTTATGAATGTGTTCATAAATTTGTCAATCTGAAGCATGCTATAAGTGGGATGGGAGGTGTGATGTGTTAAAGAAATATTAAGAATCCCCCTTGTTTATGCCAGAGCCATGACCCTTCATTGTAAAAATGAAATATAGGTGTATTGTCTCCCAGGGAGAACTAGCCCTTCTCCATGGAAGACTAAGTACCATTTTTTTAAGTCAGTACCTGTAAACACTGATCGTTTCCTTGGGGAAGAACTGGCAATTCTCCCAGAGGGAATGGTTAGTCAATCGAGTCACAAAAGGCCCTTGGCACGTAACCACTTTTGTCTAAAACATATTTGAACAGAGCAGCCCACTCCCCACTTCTTTCCCACTTTCCTTGAAAGCTCTGAATCTAGGAGCTACCAGGTCCTGAGAACAACAGGGCAATTAACTTAGTGCTTAAACTCATTACAGCTTGCAGAAATAGCCAGGCACTCTCACAAAATTTAATATTCCTTGCTCCCAAGCTAAGCAAATTATTAAAGAATGTCCTGATTGCTAAGCCCTTAGCAAGGCACCCCCATTTACAGGAGTTAATCCTCAAGGACTAGGTTTCAAATAATTTGGCAAACAGATGTCACTCATTACGCTCCCTTTGGAAAATTCAAATACGTTCATATTTGTATTGCTACTTCCTCTGGTGTCCTATCTGCATCTGCTTTAACAGGAGAATCTGCTAAAAATATATAAGCCCATTGGCTTGAGGCCTTTAGTCATTTACGATGGCCTCAGGAAATTAAAACTGATAATGGCCCTGGATACCTTGCCCATTCTACTCAGGTTTTTCTTCAGTGTTGGAATATCCAACATAAAACAGGAATACCTTACAATCCAACCAGTCAGGCAATTGTAGAATGGACTCATCATACTTTTAAAAATCTTAAAAAAACAGAAAATGGGGAGCCATAAGTCCTACCCCCAAAATTGGATTATGTTAGCCCTGTTTACCTATAATTTTCTAAATTGTGATGAATCACTTTGTACGCCAATTGAGAAACATTTTCAGAAGAAAAAGCCAAAGTTGTCTTATCCTCGGGTTTTATATAGAGATCCACTTGGCGATGGCTTTTGGCGGGGCCCTGTAGATCTCTTAACGTGGGGAAGAGGGTATACATGTGTTTCCATCCCCACTGGTCCTGTCTGGCAGCCAGCCAAAAGAGTAAATCTTTATCATGAGCGGGATAGACTCCAAGCTCCACTACCTGGAGTCGAGAACTGATCGACTGACAGACAAGATGGCTCAGCTGAACCTGAACAACCAGAAGGAAAATGGATACCCACACGATCACTCATGGACCTGGGTCCACCAATGGAGGAGGATGGGGCCTGCCCCAATGACAGGGGCCGAGGTTCAAGTGCCTCCTGCAGAGGGCAACAACCCCTCAGTGCCCCTTAATGTTCCCTTTAGGCATGTCCCCTCCAAATGGGGGGACATCAAGACTCTTAATGTTTGAGCAAAGGCCTTACTGTACAAAAAGTGTTCCAGACCCTGCACAATAATCTCCAATAGCTGAACCCTAAAAACTGGCTAAATGGACTGAAGTTACAAGTTTGGGTCCTAGCAGCCCTTGGATGCCTCCTTGTCTTAATCCTTATTTGTGCTTTATGGTGTTTATGGAGGTTGTTTTCTTGAGATCGCATTCAGGAACAGCAAATAGTAGGTTTCACAGGCTTAACAACTACAATTGCATTAATAAACAATAAGGGGGAGGTTAGATATTGGGAACTGCCCTGCTTGGTTTCAGAAACTGTAAGCCCCCATGGCTAAGGCTGAATGAGAGACTTTGGGACCCTAAGCCACTGAGGAAATGAGGCTTATCCCACTGGTGGGAGCACCACCTCTGCCCACTTTACTTCACACTGCCTGGCCCCCAGTGCATGACTGGTTAGCCAATGATGGGTAAGATTCCTCAAGGAAGGGATGACCTAAGGCAGGCACGATCATAAGGAGGCCCTCAGGGAAAGACTTGGGGGGGCTATAGAAAAAGGGGGTGATGGAGCCTCATCCCTTGGCTTTGACATAGCCTGAGTCCTCATTCTGTCTTCAAGAAGTCTCCTAATCTCTTGGCTGCCTTTCTTCCCCTGCTCGACCTAAGCCTGAAACAATGCTAGAGGTGGATGCAGCCCTGTGCTGTAAAGAGCAGGTTCCCTGGGGTGATCAGGCCTAAGAAAGAATGTATAAAATCCTATGAAACCTGCTTTGCTAATACCATCAATTTAAATGATAAGGATCCAAGCCTGAAATGAGTTTGTTTTCCCAAAGTTTTATGGCCCTTTAGCTATTGGACCCTGACTTCAAATAGGCCCTCATAGTTCTTTGAATGTTATCTATTATTTGATCATTACTGCCTGACAATGACTGATGGGCTTAATCTGAGCATGTAGGTGTTCGGAACTGCGGGTTGCTTACTTATTATAATAATGTTCTTGTACTTTGACGCATTTGCAAATTATTTTTTCAGGGTTCTGTGAGAGACCGGCAAGTAGCAAGCTTTGTGGGATCTACAGTGGTCCTAACTAAAAACAAGGGGGGAAATATAGGAGACCATTCTGTGTGGCATGGGCCCAGCTTTCAGGGAAAGTGAGGTCCAATGCACAGGACCCATGCCCACAGATAGGTTCTCCCACTGGAAATCAGGCCTGCAATGTACCTAGGCCACTTTGATACTTGCTTTTTGCTAAAACTCCCTCACCCTGAATTGAGGCAGAAAGTGGTTACTGTAACTCCCTAAAGTCTGTGCTAAACCTCCCCAGTACGGAGTGTAACAAGTTCAACCACCTTTCCCTTTGCTTTTGCAAACATCCTTCTCCTGTGATGGGATTAGCGGCATCATCTCCTTTGTTTTCTGTAAAAGCTAACAGCCTAAAGCGAACCTATGTATAGTAAATGAGGACTATCAAGTAATGTGCCCAGAAAAGCAATAAAAGGTTGTCAGGGCAAGGGCGGAGGCTTTTTCTCCTCTTGAGAGAGAAGCCATGCCATCCCTTTTCCTCCACAGGACTTGATAGTCCGTGTGAATTTCTCGTGCCTCATCCACAATGTCTCGGACCCCTCAAGCCAGGCCCTCATCACTCCCCGCTGGTGCTTCCTCCATATTCTTTGTGGCTGTGACAGATGCCCGCAGGGACAGGCCCCCTTAGGAGAATGACTAAGGGCCCTGGCAAGGGGACACTTCGGGCCCTTTGCCTTTAGGATGGGTGGACCCTACTGTTCAAATAGGTGTTCTGGATGTGGAGACTGTAGTGGACTGGTCTTGGGTGGAGCAGCGCAGTGGTGGGACAGCCCCTCACCTCCAGCATCCCCCTCGGTGAGGCTGGGTGGGAACAGTGAGGTGCGGCTCCGCGCGCTCTCGTCCTCACAGCCTGCAGAGGCTGTAGGCAGAGAGGAACAGGTGGGACCTGCACAGGCAGTGTGCTCGCTCCCTCTCCCTCCCAGCCTTTGTCCTGCCTTGTCCTTTCCCAGAACACTCAGTCCTCAGCCTGCTGCTGCTCAGGAAGAGCTGTGCGGGCCCCTCGTGTGTGCTGCGCAGCCCTGTTTCCCGGGGATGTGGCCTCGGTTCTCCTGTTGACTCCACCCTCCATGTCCCTTTCCTGCACTGCTCCGAGCTTCCGGAGGCGACCTCATGGACTGCACCTCCCAGGCCCACGGGCACTTTGCCTCAGGTCCTGTCAGCCAGAGGGAGGCACAGAGAGGCTGAGAGGAGAGAAAGGTGTTTCTTCCCTCCTCACTGCCTGCGCTTCTCTGAACCAGCTGTGTCTGACTCTAGAACCCGCTGAGGGGCATCGCTCCGGAGCTCCAGTTTTCCCAGGAACACAATTTGTTCCTCTTGTCTTTTTACCTCCAGGAGATGTAATGGGGCTCCGCAGTTCCCAGACACCAGATGCTTCACTATCTCTTCTACGGTCCCATGAATTTATCTATGATTCTCAACTGTCACTGAACTCTTTTCCGGGACCCCGACTGATGCGGATGAAAGGCACACCACTCTGGAACACGAGATAGTTTTAGGAGAAATGCAAAGTGATTTCAGCCAGTTGCATGCTATGCCATTAAGTAATGCTGAATCACACAGTGAGAACAATGTTATTCCTTTAACTTCCCTAGAGGCCCTTGAATTGCTCTGGGGACAAAATCTATCGGTGGCATTAAGTCCTTAGCACCTCATTGAGCATTGCTAACCTTCCCTGTAAGTGGGAGTGGGCGGCAGCACAGAGCTAGGTTTGAATGGCATTGTTTAAGGTCCACGTTTATTTTTACCTATGGAAGTGGTATTGGATTCCCATGTATGGCAACTACATTAACTAGTTCATTTTCCTTCCTTAAAAACTATTTTATTATTTATTTATTTTCAGAGAGAGGGGAAGGGAGGAAGAAAGAGAGAGAGAAACATCGATCAGTTGCCCCTCTGCTGAGAACAGGTGACAGTCTCCTACCGATTTGCCCCAGACCTCTCACTCCTCCACCGACAATGGGCATTTTCTCCCTACCTTAGAACCACAGTTGTGCAGCTCTGACGCCCAGCTGTCCAGAGAGTGAGGATGCATGTGGCAGTCAGACAAGAGGGGTGGGGAGACCACCAAGTGTCCTGAGTGGATGCAGGCGGGTGCCTCCTTCACCCACACCACCTGGTCCCCTCTCCTGGCAGGAGACTCAGCCTTTAGCCTCCAGCATTGTCAGGAGAGGGCAACACAAAGGGCCAAGTTTGTAAAGGCGCACAGCCTTCCTGCTGCCCCAGTGATTTAAATGTGCCCGTGTGGTCACAGGTCATGGGGACATTCCAGCAGAGGTCAGGAGTGTGCAGGGTGCTGTCCTGGGAGATGGAAAAGCATGACCTTGGCACAAGCAATGCCACAGTGGAGTGAGCATGCTGCTGTTTGCAAAACAAACTTTGGTCCCTGCAGGCCACGCCCAGGGTGCCCTTTCCCCAGGGGCCTAACAAAGGAGCCCCCCCTGCATTTGCAAGGTGCATTCCCCTCCCACATGTGAGGCCCCTGGAGCCCACCTCCCTCCCCCAGGCTGGTCTCCCCCAGGAGGCCCTCAGGGCGCCTCCTATGTGTGCCATGCTCTGCTTTTCCCTGGACTCCCTTCATACTGTTCTGTGAGGGCCAGGGACTGACAGGTGAGCTGCCTGGTCTGGGACTGGGGGCTCTGGGCCCCTTGTCCTTCTGCCTCCTGCAAATGCCCAAGTGGACTTTCTGATCAGTAACTATACAGA
>PVKU01015423.1:0-18387 GCA_004027475.1 Anoura caudifer | reverse complement strand
CATAAAAAATATGACAGTAAAGAGACAGCAAACTCACAGATATTAACAACCACACCTAAAACAAAAGCAAACTAAGCAAATACTAGAACAGGATCAGGAACACAGAAATGGCTATCACATGGAGGGTTAGCAATAGGGGAGTGGGAAGAGGAGAGAGGGGGAAAAGGTACAGAGAATAAGTAGCATAGATGGTGGGTAGAAAATAGACAGGGGGAGGGCAAGAATAGTGTGGGAAATGTAGAAGCTAAAGAACTTATGACATATGGACATGATCTAAAGGGGGGAGAGTGGGGGTGGGAGGGGGTGTGCAGGGTGGAGGGGAATGATGGGGGAGAAATGGGACAACTGTAATAGCATAATCAATAAAATATAATTTAAAAAAGATATCCTGGAGGTTCCTAAGCCTCGCCTCATTTTTTGAATTCTTGTTTCTTCATTCTTTTCTGTTTGGTTGTTTATTTCTTCCTTCTGGTCCACTCCATTGATTTGAGTCTTAGTTTTCTTCCTATCATAATTGGTTCCCTGTGCATTTTCCTTCATTTCACTTAGTGTAGCCTTCATTTGTTCATCTAATTTGTGACCAAAATCAACCAATTCTGTGAGCATCCTGATCACCAGTGCTTTGAACTGTGTTTCTGTTAGGTTGACTATCTCTCCATCAATTAGATGTATTGGCTCTGTGGCTTTGATGTGTTCTTCCACTTGAGCCATATATATATATATAGTCACACCTGTTATGTATGAGGGGTGGAGCCTTAGGTGTTCACCAAGGTGGGGCAACCCAGTCGCTGGGTTGTGATGCTGTATGTGGGGGCGGGGTCAGACAGGGAACAATGGTGCTTGCTCTGCTCTCTCTTATTTCAGTCTCTTCAGCCATTTCCTACAAGCAAATTGGGCCCTTCTGGTGCTGCCTCCTGGGTGGGTGGGCCTGTGTATGCTCTAGGACCTTGTGGGTATCTCCAACAGACTCTCCTGTGATGCTGGAAGTCTCTACTGGCACCTCAGCCCCCACATGTGTTTTCAATCGGTGCTTTTAGGCTTTATTTCCTGACACTGGGGCCCTGGGTTCTGCAATCTGTCTCACTGTTTTTGCCTGGTTTATCTGTGGGTGAATGTGTGTCCATGGTCAGCCAGCCACCTTGTACACCTGGGATCTGCCAGCCACTGCCTGTGCACCCAGGACTGCCAAACACTGCTTTCTCTTGCTGCAATCCCTCTCCGCGGTCCATGGACTCCACCCCTCCTACCAGTCTGGGTGAATAGTTGTCAAACTTCCTTACAGTTCAATTTTATGTCAAATCTGTTTTTTTGTTTCTAAATCTTTGTTTTCCTTAATCTTGATTGTGCGAGGAGGCACAGTACGTCCACCTATGCCTCCATCTTGGCTGGAAGTCCCAGGAATAGATTCTTTCTCTAGAAATTATTTCTTTTTGCTCATCCATAAGAAGCAACTCCTCTTTGTTAAAGTTTGATTATGAGATTGCAGCAATTTAGTCACATATTCAGGCTCCACTTCTAATTACTAGTCCCTTTCTATTTCTACCACTTCTGAAGTTACTTCCTCCACTGAAATCTTAGACCCCTCAAAATCATTCATGAGGGTTGGAATCAACTTCTTCCAAACTTCCATTAATGATGATATTTTGACCTCTTCCCATGAATTACAAATGTTCTTAACGGCATCTAGAATGGTGAATTCTTTTCGATGCAGGCACCAACCTGCAGTGTCGGCATCATTACGGATGAAATGGGATGAAATGAGACATACACACAGACTACCAAGTCCGGTGGAGGAAAAAGGACAGCATCGCTTTTCTCTCAAGGGGAGCGAGAGCCGCAGCCTCTGCAATGACAGGCCTTTATTTTGTTTCTGGTCACATTACATGATGGTCCTCATTTACTATGCACAGGTTCTCTTTAGGAGGTTACCTTTTACAGACAATGAAGGAGCCATTGTCGCTAATCACATCACAGAAGAAGGATATTTGCAGATGAAAAAAGGAAAAGTGGTTGAGCCAGTTACATTTCATACTGAGGAGTTTTAGCATGGATTTTAGGAAGTTACAATAAGCATTTGCTATCTCAATTCAAAGTGAGGGAGTTTTAGCAAAAGCAAGACTCAAAGCGGCTTGGGCACATTGCAAACCTGATTTCCCACAAGAGAACCTATCTGTGGGTGTAGATCCTGTGCATCTCCAAGTGGGAGCTGGGTCCATGCCACGCAGAAGTGTCTCCCACACCTTTTCAGAAGGTTTTCAATTTACTCTGCCTATGTCATCAGCTATGACATTACAAAATGTATTTCTTAGTAAAATTTGAAATTACTCCTGATCCATGGGCTGCAGAATGAGTGCTGTTTGCAGCATGAAAACATCAATCTCATTGTATATCGCTGTCAGAGCTCTTGGGTGACCATGCACATCATCAATAACCAGCAATATTTTGAAAGGAAACTATTTTTCTAAGCAGCAGGTTTCAAGTAAACCATGTTGTAAACAGATGTGCTATTATCCAGGTTTTGTTCCACTTGTAGAACACAGAGTAAATTTACCATGATTCTTAAGTGCTCTAGGATTTTCAGAATAGTAAATGAACATTGCCTTCAACTTAAAGTCACCAGCTACATTAGCCTTTAACATGAGAGTTAGCCAGTCCTCTGATTCTTTGAAACCAGGCAATGACTTCTCTCTAGCTATAAAATTTCTAGATGGCATCTTTCCTAATACAAAGCTGTATCATTTTCCTTGAAAATATTATTTCAGCTGTTAAAAAATCTGAATGACTTGCTACTGCTGCTTCATCAGCACCTGCTACTTAACCTTGCACTTTGATGTTAGAGACAGCTTCTTTCTTTAAATTTAATGAACCAACCTCTGCTAGATTCAAACTGTTTTGAGTGTAATATTATTGTTCAATTTTTCTTCTTCCTTTTTTATTGTGCAATTATAATTATCCCCATTCTCCCCATTACTCTTCCCCACCCTACCCACTCCCACCTCCCACATTCAATCCTCCCCCCTTGTCTTTATCCATGGATCCTTTATACATGTTCCTTGACCCTTCCCCTTCTTTGCCCCATTATCCCCTTCGCTCTCCCCTCTGATTACTGTCAGTTTATTCTTTATTTCGGTGTCTCTGGTTCCATTTTGATCACTTGTTTGTTTTGTTGATTAGGTTCCACTTACAAGTGAGATCATAACAGTATTTGTCTTTTGCCTCCTGGCTTATTTCACTTAGCATATTGCTCTCCAGTTCAATCTATGCTGTCACAAAGGGTAGGAGTTCCTTCTTCCTTTCTGCTGCATAGTTTTATATTGTGTATATGTTTTTTAATGTTTTGAAGAATTTTCAGAATCTACTATTTCTTCCAAGTTACTCTAATAGATTTAGATCTTTTGTTTATATAAGAGGCTTTCCTTAAATACCCAATAATATTGGTTATTGGTGAATAAGGAATGGAAATGCTAGTTGGAAGCTCTGTACAAGTGAATGGGGCTTGCCAACTCAGGGGTTCCTTTACTATAGGGTATCTAAATAGACTGTTAGTTGGGGAACCCATGAGTTCAGTACCTTAAGGTCTTTCCTTTTGAGTGGTCTGATTTCCTGGAGAATAATCTCTCAGTCTCCTGACTAAAGGATAGAGTTTCAACCTCAACATCTGGGAACTGAATAGGAAGAAGCTAAGGATGAAATATGGTCAATTATTCTCACTTTTCAGTTGTATGTGAGCCCAATTACATGTGATATCTCCCACTTTAGAGATGCTCTGTTTTACTCTTGCCAGAAAAGCATCCTGACTTCTATCAAGTGAGGATTTCAGGTTGAAGTTGGGGCAAGGATTGTACTTTGAATACCATTTATCCCATCCTCCTTAATTAAAATTTCCCCTTTTCCTTAAGGACTGAGCTATGGTGTCAGTGCCTGAATCTTTGGAGGAGTCTGCTGTGTACTTCATTGTTTCTCAGCTTTTCCCACTGCTAATCTGGACTAAGCTTTCTTGGGTATAAAAATTTTTTGCCAGTTATCCACATGCTTTTAGTTTCCAAAATTTTGTTGTTGACCTCTATTTTCCTGTTTTGACTGCAAATGTTTATTTAAATGCCTTTACTGTAGCTCAGTTGGTTTGGCAGTAGGAACAATAACATGTGTACTCTCTTCTATTACATTGATATGGAAGCTGTACTTTTTAAATGTAGGTCAGTCCTATAAAAACCAATTCTATTTCCCACAGTCACTACACATCATTTGAAAAATGATGCTTACTTAAAGTAGGGATTTATAGCATGTCTGCCACTTTTTTCTTTTAATTTTGTTTTGAATTATATGTATGGCTTACTTCTTTTTTTAATTGATGTTCAGGAACAGTTATCTGACCTTTTTCCCATTGTTCTCCCCTACCCCATCACCCACCCAGTGTACTAGGGCTCCCTTTTCTCCCACGTTTATTCCCCCATTGTTACTGCCCTTGAATCCTCTACCCATGTTCCTTTGCTTGCCCCTTACCCTTCCTTCCACCCTTATTCCCTTCCTTCCATCCCTTTGTGCACTATCAGTCTATTCTTTATTTCCATGTCTCTGGAAATAAGAGAATTTGCTCACTTGTTTGTTTTGTTGATGAGGTTCCACTTACAGGTGAGATCATAATGGTATTTGTCTTTCACTTCCTGGCTTATTTCACTCAGCATATTGCTCTCCAGTTCCATCCATGCTGTCACAAAGGGTAGGACTTCCTTTTTTCTTTCTACTGTGTAGTATTCCATCATGTGCATACACCAGTTTTTTGATCCACGCATTGACTAATGGGCACTTAGGATGTTTTCAGCACTTGTCTATTGTAAGTAATGCTGTTGTGAATATTGGGGTGCATAGGTCCTTTTGAATTGGTGTTTCAGGATTCTTAGGATATAGTCCAAGCAGTGGGATTGCTGAATCAAAGGGCAGTACATTTTTAGTTTTCTGAGGAAATTTCTACTGTTTTCCACAGTGGCTACACCAGTCTGCATTCCTACCAACAGTTTACTAGGGTTCCCTCTTCTACAAAACCTCATCAGCACTTGTTGTTTGTTGATTTGGTTATGATGGCCATTCTGACTAGTGTGAAGTGGTATCTCATTGTGGTTTCATTTTGCATCTCTCTGATGGCTAGTGACGTTCAGAATTTTTTCATGTGTGTATGAGCCCTCTGTATGTCCTCCTTGGAGAAGTGTCTGTTCAGGTCCTTTGGCCATTTTTTCTTTTTCTAATTTTTCTTAAATTTTTAATTTTCATTTTAATTATTGTTCAAGTACAGTTTTTTGCCTTTTACCCCCATCACTCCCCACCACCCCAGCCTTCTCCACCACCCTCCTGTTTCCACCCCCCCTTGTTATATTGTCCATGTGTCCTTTATACTTGTTCCTGCACACCCTTCCTCTTTTCCCCTAAAATTCCCTCCCCTCTCCCCTCTGGTCACTTTCAGCCTGTTCTTAATTTCAGTGTCTTTGGTTATATTTTGTTTGTTTGTTTGTTTTGTTGATTAGATTCCTGTTAAAGGTAAAATCATATGGTATTTGTCTTTCACCACCTGGCTTATTTCACTTAGCATAATGCTTCCCAGTTGCATCCATGCTGTGGCAAAAGGTAGGAGCTCCTTCTTTCTGCTGCATAGAATTCCATTGTGTAAATGTACAGTTTTTTGGTCCATTCATTTACTGATGGGCACCCAGGTTGCCTCCATCACTTGGCTATTGTATATTGTGCTTCTATAGATTTAGCTCATTTTTAATTGGATTGTTACTTTCTAGATGTGGAGTCATATGAGTTATTTATATATTTTGGATATTGAGGGGAACCCCAGACAGGGAGTTCTCCTGACCACATCAGATGAGAATAAGTCCTCCCAGACTCAATCTGTTTTTCTGGTGGGAAATGGGGTGGTAGTTCCCTCTAGTGGAGAATGCCCTGAGCCCATCTCTGAAATGGCTTTTATTAGGATCTGAATGTATACATGCTTACATACAGCATACATGCTTAACTTATCAATCAATATCCAAAAGTCTGTAGTCATAAAAAAAAACCTGGCATTATCTACAGATAACAATTGAAGAAATGCAGAGATCATCTTCACTCAGGGTCAGTGAGACATGCTGATGCCAAAAGGTTGTAAAGACATATTTCAGAGTACAAGAAGTTCACTCCTTGTGCTTTGAACTTAAACATCTGGTTTACATCAACAGGGCTATCACAAGGCAGAGCAAGCTTCAAAGGATACAATATATATACTTCAGGCCTGATTTCCCACAGGAACCCTCGGTCTTAGTGTCAGATCATGCTTGCCACCTGAGTTTCCTGCCTTTCCTGTGAGACTTACTAGCCTCTTTCATGTACTCATTTTTAGGCCTGCTATCATGGGGCTACAGTCTCTGAAACCCAGACAAGTTGTCCCCAACAGGATATCAAACCTTTGTCCAAGGTGCCATTGGCACATATATTTTTCCATTCATTTGATTCTGTTCCCATTTTGTTGATGTTTTCCTTACTTTGAAGAAGTTTTTTTAGTCTGATGTAGTCCCATTTGTTTATTCTTTCCTTCATATGCCTTGTGCTAGGGGATGTATCAGTGAAAATATTGCTGGTGGAATATCTGAAATTTTCATGCATATGTTCTCCTCCAGATTTTTATGGTGTCATGATTATATTTGAACTTTTTATCCATCTTGAGTACCAATGACATATTTCAGAGATATAGAACAAATATTTCAAAAATTTATATGGAACTATGAATGAACTCAAATAGCTACAGCAATTTTGAGAAAGAAGAACAAAGTAGGAGAGATCGCAGTACTTGATGTCAAGCTGGATTACAAGGCCACTGTAATGAAAACAGCCTAGTACTGGCATAAGAACAGACACATAGACCAATGAAACAGAATAGAGAGCCCAGAAATAAACCCAAGTCTCTATGATCAATTAATATTTAACAAAGGGGGCAGAAGCTTAAAACAGAGTAAAATGGGCTTCTTCAACAAATGGCGTTGGGGGTTCTAAACAGCTACATGCAAAACAATGACACTTGAGCACCAACTTACACCATACACAAAAATAAATTCAAGGTGGATAAAAGACTTAAATATAAGTCATGATATCATAAAAGTCCTACAGGAAAACATCAGCAGGAAAATCTCAGACATTCCACACAGCAATATCTTCACTGATATGTCCCAAAAAGCAAGGAACATAAAGGAAAGAATAAAATGGGACCTCATCAAATTAAAAAGCTTTTGCATGGCTAAAGGAAACAGCATTAAAATGAAAAGAGAGCCAACCATATGGGAATACATTTTTGCCAATGATACCTTTGACAAGGTTTGATCTCCAAAATAAATAAAGAAAACTGACACAAATCCACTCTAAGAAGACAAGCAACCTAATTAAAAAATGGGCAAAGGACTTGAACAGACACTTTTCCAAAGAGGACATACAGAGAGTTCAGAGACATATGAAAAGATGCTCAGTATCGCTAGCCTTCAGAGAGATGCAAATTAAAACCACAATGAGATACCACTTCATACCTGTGAGAAAGGCCATCACAAACAAATCAACAAACAACAAGTGTTGGAGAGGATGTGGAGAAAAGGGAACGCTAGTGCACTGTTGTGTTGATTGCAGACTGGTGCAACTACTGTGGAAAACAGTATGGCATTTCCTCAGAAAACTAAAAATGGAACTGCCTTTTGCTCCAGCAATTTCACTGCTGGGATTATATCCTAAGAATCATGAAACACCAAGTCAAAGAACCTATATGCACTCTAATGTTCATAGCACACTTTACAGTAGCCAAGTGCTAGAAGCAGCCTAAGTGTCCATCAGTAAATGAATGGATCAAAAACTATGGTACATTTACACAGTGGAATTCTACGCAACAGAAAGGAGTTCCTACCTTTTGCCACAGCATGGCTGGAACTGGAGAGCATCATGCTAAATGAAATAAGCCAGGCAGTGAAAGACAAATAACATATGATCTCAACTTTAACTGGAACCTAATCAACAGAACAAACAAGCAAGAAAAATATAACTAGCATTGAAATTAAGAACAATCTGACAGTAACCGGAGGGGATGTGGAGAGGGGATAATGGGGGTCAGAAGGGGAAGGGTTTTCAGGAACAACTATAAAGGACACACGGACAAAACCAAGGGGGGGGGTGCAAGGGAGGGAGGAGGGAATGGCCAGAGTAGGGGGTTGGTAAATGAAGACAATTGTACTTTAACAAAAATAAAATAATTTTAAAAAAAGAAAGTAAGTCTTTTATCCATCTTGAGTTTATTTTGGAGTATGGTATAATTTGGTGGTCTGATTTCACTTTTTTGCATGTATTTGTCCGCATCTCTCAACATCATTTATCAAAGAGACTATTTTTACTCCATTTTATGTTTCTACTCCTTTTGTGAAATATTAAATGACCATATTGACATGGGTTTATTTCTGAGCTCTCAATTCTGTTCCATTGGTCTGTGTGTATGTCCTTAAGCCTGTACCTACTGTTTTGATTAAGATGGCCTTGTAATATAAATTGATATCATTATTGTGATTCCTCCTACTTTGTTCTTCTTTCTCAAGATCACTGAGGCCATTTAGGGTCATATAGTTACATATAAAATGTGAAATATTTGTTGGTTAGGTTCTACTTTTAGGTGAGATCATATGGTATTTCTCTTTCACTGCCTGGCTTATTTCTAAAAGTTTTCTTAATCCTTGGGTCAAAGAAAATTTTTCTGAAATATTGTTCTATATCTGTGAAATATGTCATTGGTATTTTGTTAGAGATTGCATTGAATCTATTGATAGCTTTGGGTAGTATGGACATTTTAAGGATATTAATTATTCCAGTCCACTAACATGAGATTTGCCTCCAATTATTTGTGTCTTTCTTAATTTATTTTTTCAGTGGTCTGTACTTTTCTGAGTACAGGTCTTTTACTTCTTCATTAAGTTTATTCCTAAGTATTTTATTTTTCTTGTCGCTATAGTAAATGAGATATTATTCCTAATTTCTGTTTCTGCTATTTCATTGTTGGTGTTCAAAAATGTCTTCAATATCTGAATGTTCACATTGTATCCCTCCTTTTTGCCTTATTCATTTATTAGGTCAAAAAGTTTTTTGGTGAAGTGCATAGAGTTTCTGTGTACAATATCATGTCATCAGCAAAGAGTGAGACTTTACCTCCTCATTCCTAATTTGGATGCCTTTTTGTATTTTATTTCTCTGATTACTATGGTTAGAACTTCCAATACTATTTTGAATAGAAGTGGTGAAAGTAGACACCATTGTCTTGTGCCTGATCTTAGGTGGAAATCTTTTATTTTTGCCTGTTGAGTATGATGATCACTGTAGGTTTCTCATGCATGGCTCTTTTTATGATGAGGCATGCTCCCTCTATGCCACTTTGCTTAGTGCTTTTATCATAAATGGATGCTGTACTTTAATGCTTTTTCTGCATCTATTGATATGATCATGTAGATTTTCTCTTTTGTATGTTTTATGTGATATATTACATTTACTATTTGCATATATTATACCATCCTTGCATCCCTGGAATGAATCCTACTTGATCATGGTGTATGATCTTTTTCATGTATTACTGGATTGGTTTGCCAATATTTTGTTAGGATTTTAGCATCTATGTTCATCAGCGACATTGGCCTGTAGTTTTCTTTCTTTGTCCTGTCTTTATCTGGTTTTGGAATTAGGATAATACTGGTCTCATAAAAAGACTTTGGAAGTCTTCTTTCTCTTATATTTCTTGGAATAGTTTGAGGAGAATCAGAGTTAGCTCTTCTCTAAAGATTTTGTAAAATTCTCCTGTGTATCCATCAGGCACAGGGCTCTTGTGTGTCAAGTGTTTTTTGGTTACAGCTCCAATTTTCCTAGCTTATATCAGTCTATTCATGCTTTCTGCTTCTTGACTCAGTTTTGGAGGAGTATATGTTCCTAGAAATTTGTCCATTTTCCCCATGTTTTCAAATTTCTTGCCATATGGTTCATAGTAATTTCGTACAATCTTTTGTATTTCTGTTGTATCACTTGCATCCCCTCTTTTGTTTCTGATTTTGTTTATTTGAGTCCTCTCTCTGTTTTTCTTAGTGAGTCTGGCTAAAGACTTGTCAATTTTATTTATCTTTTCAAAGAACCAGCTCCTGGATTTATTGATCCTTTGGATTTTCCTTTTTGTCTCTATGTCATTTAATTCTGGTCTGATCTTCATTATTTCCTTCCTTCTACTTGCTCTGGTTTCTGTTTGTTCTCATTCTGCTAGTTTTTGTAGATATAGGGTTAGATCATTTATCTGAAATGTTTCTATCTTTTAAGGTGGGCCTGTATTGCTACAAAATTCCCTCTCAGGACTGCCATTGCTGTCCCATAGGTTTTAGACTTTTGTGCGTTTATTTTCACTTGTTTTCAGAAATGTTTTGACTTATTCCTTGATCTCTTTGTTTACCCATTCTTTGTTTAATATCATGTTATTCAGTCCCCATGTATTTGACTGTTTTTGAGTTTTTTTCTTGAGGTTGGTTTCTAGTTTCAAGCCATTGTGATCCAATAAAATGCTTGATACAATTTTAGTTTTCTTGAATATTTTGAAGGTTGTTTTGTGACCTCCCACGTGGTCTATCTTTGAAAATGTTCCATGTGCATTTGAAAAGAGTGTGTATTTTGCTTCTTGGAGTGAAAGGTCCTGTATATATCATTTAAGCCCATTTAATCTAGCATGTCATTCAATGCTACAGTGTCCTTGTTGATTCTTTGTTTGGAAGATCTGTCCATTGTTGACAGTGGCATGTTAAAATCCCTTGCTATAAATGTGTGGCATGTATATCTTTCCTGAAGTCTTCCAAGACTTTCCTTATATATTTGGGTGCTGCTATGTTGGTTTCATATATTTTCACAATCTTTATACCTTCCTGATGGATTCTTCCCTTGAGTATTATGAATTATTCTTCTGTGTCTCACTTTATGGCCTTTATTTTGAAGTCATTTTTATCTGATATAAGTATTGTTACCCTGGATTGAATTCCCTGTCCATTTTGAAATAATAACTCCAACACCTCACTTTCTGTCTGCGTAGGTCTTTTGTTCTGAAGTGGGTCTTTTTCGGCAGTGTATATGAGGGTCATGTTTTTCTATCAACTCAGCTACCCTATGTCTTTTGATTGGAGCTTTTAATCCATTTATATTTAATATTACTACAGAAAAATACTTATTCATTGCAATTTTTGTACATGTGTTTCTCTCTCTACACTTTCATCTTCTTTTTTTAAAGATTTTATTTATTTACAGACAGAAGGGAAGGGAGTAAGAAAGAGAGGGAGAGAAACAACAATGCGTGGTTGCCTCTTGCGTGCCCCTACTGGGGACCTGGCCCACAACCCAGACATATGCTTTGACTGGGCATCAAACCTGCAACCCTTTGGTTTGCAGTCTGGCATTCAATCCACTGAGTCACACCAGCTGGGGTTGTACTTTCATTTTCTTAAAGCATTCCCAATAGCATGTCTTGCAATGCAGTTTTGGTGGAGGTATATTCTTTTAAGCTTCTTTTGTCTTGAAAATCTTCATTTCACCTTCCATTTTAAATAACATCTTAGCTGAGTAGAGTACTTGGTTGCAGGCCTTTCTTTTTCATTACTTGGAATATTTCTTATCATTCCCTTCTGGCTTCTTGTGTTTCTGTTGAGAAATCAGCTGCTAGCCTTGTCAGAGCTCCCTTGTATGCTACTTTCTGTTTCTCCATTGCTGCCTTTAAGATTCTGTCTTTGTCTTTAAAATTTGGCATTGTAATTATGATGTGTCTTGGAATAGGTCTCTTTGGGTTCCTCTTGATTAGGACCCACTCTCCTTCCTGTGTTTCATGGCTTTTTCCCTCTCCAAATTAGGGAGGTTTTCTGCCACTATTTTTTCAAACAGGTTTTTTAACACCTTGCTTCTTTTCTTCTCTTTCTGGTTCGAATGTTGTTGAGTTTCATGTTTTCCTCAAGTTCCCTTAAGCTATCCTCATACTTTTTGAGTCTTTTTCATGCTACTGCTCTACCTGAGTATTTCTTTCTACCCTGTCTTTCAGCTCACTGATTTGAACCTCTGCTTCATCCCCCCTGCATGTAATTTCTTCTAGTGTATTTTTATTTCATATATTGTATTCTTTTCTTCCTGATCCTTATTTATAGTTTCTATTTCCTTTTTTCATGCTGTTTTAGTTCCCACTCAGTTTCTTGTAGTTATTACTGAGTTCCTTGAGCATCCTTATAACCATTTATTTATTTATTTATTTATTTATTTATTTATTTATTTATCTTTTAATTGCTGTTCTTGTACAGTTTTCTGTCTTTTACTCCCATCCCAGCCCACTGCCCCAGCCCTCCCCACCTCTCTCCCATTTCCACCCTCCTCGTTTTTGTCCATGTGTCCTTTATACTTGTTGCTCTAAACCCTTCCACTTTTCCCCTGAAATTACATTATAACCATTTTTTAAGCTCTATGTCTGATAGATTGCTTGCCTCCATTTCATAGGATTCTTCCATTCCTTTCTGTTGGAAGTTCTTTGTCTCCTCATTTTAAGTGACCTTATTTGTTTGTTTTTCCCTCTCAGGTTGCTCTTCTTGCCTGCTTGTGTTCATTGATTAGACTTCTGTGGGAGTCAGTGGTGCAGTCTCTTTGATCTCATCTGGATGCTCTGGGATTACCTTTTCTTCCATTTGTGTGGCTCTCTTGTTGTACTTTGGCATTAGGGATTCTCTTTTAAAATATATTTTATTGATTATGCTATTACAGTTGTCCCATTGCCCCCTTTTTCCCCTCTGTCTTGCACCACCCTTCCCACCCACATTTGCCCCCACCCTGTCCATGGGTCGAACATATAAGTTCATTGGATTCTACATTTTCTATATTATTCTTAACCTCCCCTTGTCTATTTTGTTTCTACCAATTATAATACTGATTCCCTGTACTTTTCCCCCCATTCTCCCTGTAACCCATCCTGCTGATAAGCTTCCATGTGATCTTTGTTTCTGTGATTCTGTTCCTGTTCCAGTTGTTTGCTTAATTTTGTTTTTGGCTACTTTTAGGTTCAGTTGTTGATAGTTGTGAGTTTGTTGCCATTTTACTGTTCATATTTTTATCTTCTTTTACTTAGATAAGTCCCTTTAACATTTCATCTAAGAAAGGCTTGATGATAATGAACTCCGTTAACTTTACCTTATTTGGAAAGTACTTTATCTACCCTTCCATTCTAAATGATAGCTTTGCTGGAAAGATTAATCTTGGATGTAGGTCCTTCCCTTTCATGACTTGGAATACTTCTTTCCAGTTCCTTTTTGACTGCAAGGTTTCTTTTGGGAAATCAGCTGACAGTCTTATAGGAACTCTTTTGTAGGTAACTGTCTCCTTTTCTCTTGCTGCTTTTAGGATTCTCTCCTTACCTTTGATGTTGGGTAATGTAATTATGATGTGCCTCAGTGTGTGTTTCCTTGGGTCCAACTTATTTGGGACTCTCTGAGCTTTCTGGACTTCCTAGAAGATTAATTCCTTAGCAATATTAGAGAAGTTGTTCTTCGTTGTTTTTTTCAAATAAGTTTTCAATTTCTTGCTCTTGTTCTTCTCCTTTGGGCAGCTCTATGATTTAGGGGTTAGATGATTAAAGTTGTCCTGAGATTCCTAAGCCTCTCCTCAATTTTTTAAACTTTTGTTTCTTCATTATTTTCTGGATGAATGTTTCTTTCTTCCTTATGCTCTATAACACTGATTTGAGTCCCAATTTCCTTCCCTTCATGTTTGGTTCCCTGTGTGTTTTCCTTTAATCCACTTTTCATAGCCTTCACTCTTTCCTCTGTTTGCAATCATACTCAACCATCTCTATGAGCATCCCGATTACCCGTGTTTTGAACACTGTATCTGATAGGTTGGTTATCTCTTCATCACTTAGATGTATTTTTCTGGAGCTTTAATGTGTTCTTTCATTTGGGCCACATTTTTTTTGTCTCTGTGCACCTATTATGTAGTAAGGGGTGGAGCCTTCTGTATTCATCAAAGCAGGTCAACCCAGGTCGCTGCACTGTGGCACCATATGTGGGGGAGGGGTCCAAAAGGAAACACTACCCTTTGCAGGGATCTTGTCTGATTTTAGTCACTTCCTCTGCTACCCACAAGCATATTGGGCCCTTCTGGTGCTGATTCCCATGTGGTGGTTTTGTGTACATTCTAGGACACAGTGGGTCTCTCCAATGAACTCTTCTGTGAGGCTGGGAGTTTCTCCCACCACTGCTACCTGCCCCCCACCCCAGGTTTTTTCAGTCAGAGGTTCTGAGGCTTTCTTTCCCTGTGCTATAAACCTGGGTTGTGTGTTGTCTTGCTCTTCAGTTGTTCCTCCCAGTTTCTCCACACACTAATGTGGGACTGCCCAGTCCACCAGCTACCACCTCCCCCTCCACAAGCCTCTGCCATGAACATACTTGTCCTCCAGCCACCACCTTGCCATGAGTCATCTCCACCCTGGATACCCATCTCTGCCTTTCTTCCTGGTCTGGGTGAATGTTTTTTCTTTAACTCCTTGTTTGTGAGACTTCCATACAGTTCCTTGTTCTGTTAGTTCAGTCATTTTTTATTTTTAAATTTGTTGTTGCCCTTCTTTTCATTGTGTGAGGAGGCACAGTGTGTCTACCTATGCCTCCATCTTGACACAAGTCCAGTTTGTGCACATTTAGTCACTAGAATTTATACTATAGTTTATTTGTTTCCTTTGTTATAATAATCTTAATCACTTTACACCCTTATTAATACTGGTTCATTTGCTATTGATACTGAGATTGGGTGGGGAGATATTTTTGTGGATGTGGTTTTCTTCTGGCAGAACCTGCACAACAGCATACAAGATTTGGTGGGTGGAGTGACCATCAGTTAACCAGCTGGATGGAAGGACCCACCAGAGATCAACCCCAAAACAATCAAAACCCAAATTGCATCCAGAGAGCCAACATAAATGTCATCCCAAGAGCATCAAGTTCAGGAGATCGAGGAGACTGTGCCACTGAATCTCACAGGTCTCCTACCATATAAGTTCACACCACAAACTAAGGGAGTCAGAATAGATAACTACAAGAAACAGAGTTTAACAAGAAGAATCAAACAAACAATGGGAAGACAAAGAAACAAACCCCAAGTGAAAGGAAAGGAGGAAGCCTCACTAAGAATGTTAAATGAAATAGAGGCAAGTCAGCTATCAGATATTGAGTTCAAAGTAATGGTTAAAAGAAAATTCAATGAATTCACTGAGAATAAGCAAAAACCTCAGGGAAACTATAAGGAACTTACTACAAATTATATCAACATGGAAAAGGAAATAGAAACTATGAACAAGTGCCAAGGGGAAATGAAAAATACAACTTTTGAATTGAAGAGCAAGTAGAAGGAATCAAAAACAGACTATATGAACCAGAGAATTGAATTGGCAAGCTGGAGAACAAGAGAGAAAAATTCTCCCAGAAAGAACAAAAACAGGAGAAAAGACTCAACAAGAATGAAGAGGTGTTAAGGGAACTGCAGGAAAACATGAAACATAATAATAAGTGTATAATAGGGCTACCAGAAGGAGGAGAAGAGGAGGAAGGAATAGAAAACCTGTTTGAAAAAGTAATGATGGAAAACTTCCCTAATTTGATGAGAGAAAAAGTCACATAGGCCCAGGAAAAAGAGAGGGTCCCAATCAAGAGGAACCCAAAGAGGCCCACTGCAAGACACATCATAATTAAAATGGCAGAATTCAAAGACAAAAAGCAAATCATAAAGGCACCATGGGAGAAACAGGAAGTAATATACAAGGTAGCTCCAATAAGTGTAGCAGCTGACTTCTCAATAGAAACAAGCCAGAAAGGAATGTCAAGAAATATTCCAAGTGATGAAAAACAAAGGCCTGCAACCAAAACTACTCTATCCAGTTAGGATCTCAATAAAAATAGAAGATGAAATAAGAAGCCTCCCAACAAAAGAGGGCTAAAATAATATACCTCTAGCAAAACCAAAATTGCAACATATGCTAAAGGGACTGCTTTAAGAAGAGGATTCTTCTTAAAATTCAAATATGAAAGAGGGCAAGAAAGGCACAAAGAGGGCAAAATGGCAATGAATAAGTACCTATCAATAATAACCTTTAATGTAAATAGATTAAATCCTGCACTCAAAAGATGTAGATTCAATGAAAAGATAAGAAGACATGACCCACATATATGCTGCCTACAAGAGACCTACCTCAGAAAAAAAGTTCTACAAAGACTGAAAGTGAAGGGATGGAAAAAATATTCCAACCAAATGGGAAGGAAAATAAAGCCAGGGTAGCAATACTTATATCTGACACAATAGACTTCAAAACAAAGGCCATAAAAAGAGACATGGAAGGACACTTCACAATAGTAAAGGAAAGAATCCATCAAGAAAACATAAATAATATAAACATACATGCACCCAACATAGGAGCATCCAAATATATAAGGAAATTTGTGGAGGACTTCAAGAAAGATATTGACAGCAACACAATTATAGTAGGGGATTTTAAAACTCCACTCTCAACAGTGGATAGAACTTCCAAACAAAATGTCAACAGGGATATTGTGGAACTGAATGACATATTAGATCAAATGGACTTAACTGATATATATAGAGCCTTTCATCCCAAAGAAGCAAAATACACATTCCTTTCAAATGCACATGGAACATTTTCAAATATACACCACATGATAGGACACAAAACAAGCCTCAACAAATTTAAGAATATTGTAATCATATAAAGCATTTTCTCTAACCACAAGGGACTGAAAGTAGAAATCAACCCCAAGGAAAAAACTCAAAGATGCTCAAACTCATAGAGATTGAATAGCACTCTATTAAACAATGAATGAGTTAAGAATGAAATCAAGGGAGAATTCAAACAGTTTCTGGAAATAAATATAAATGAAATCACAACAGTCCAAAACTTATGGGACACAGCAAAGGCAATCCTGAGAGAGAAGTTCATAATGATACAGACCTACCTAAAAAAGATAAAAACATTTCAAATAAACAACCTAACCCTACATCTAGAAGAACTGGAGGAACAACAACAAAGAAGCCTAGAGCAAGTAGAAGAAAGGAAACACACAAGATCAGAGCAGAATTAAATGACAATGAAAAGGGAAACAAACATATTGGAAAATATATTTGCCAATGATAACTGTGACAAGGCTTTGAACTCCAAAATATATAAAGAACTTACACAACTCTATACCAAGAAGACAAACAATCCAATTAAAAATGGGCAAAGGATCTGAACAGACACTTCTCCAAGGAGGACATACAGATGGCCCAGAGACATATGAAAGGATACTGAGTGTCATTATCCATCAAAGAGTTGTAAATGAATACCACAGTGAGATATGACCTCACCCCAATCACAATGGCCATCATTAACAAATCAATAAACAACAAGTGCTTGTGAGGTTGTACAGAAAAGGGAACCATAGTACATTGTTAGTGGGAATCCGGACTGGTACAGCCACTGTGTAAAACAGTATGGAATTTCCTCAAAAAACTAAGAACAGAATTGCCTTTTGACCTGGCAACCCCACTGATGGGTTTGTACCCTATGAATCCTAAAACACCAATTCAAAATAACCTATGCATCCCAATGTTCATAGCAGCATAATTTATAATAGCCAAGTGCTGTAAACAGCCTAACTGCCCATCAGTAAATTAGTGGATCAAAAAACAGTGGTTCAAGAGATCTAAGATGGTGGCGCAGTAGCAAGGAGCATATTTCACTCCCCCCTACACACAGGAGAATATTTTGGCTGATTCGCATTGGAACGGAGCAAACAGCCATCAGAAACACAGCATGTTTGAAGTCAGGAGATCAAGGAATTGTAGTGGACACTGGAGGACCAGATGACAAAAACAAAACAGAACAAAAAAAAAACAACAAAAAACCAGCCCTGGAATTGTAAAAAACCAGAGATGATCCCAAGGAGGGGGCATTTCAACAGATAAGACAGCGGAATCTGTAAACACCAGGATACCTGAAGCAGACAGCTCCTCTGAATCTCACAGGTATTCTACCACAGTTCACACCATAAACCCAGGGAGCCAGAACAGATCAATTTAAGAAGTTAAGGCTAATAAGAAGAACCTCAAATACAATGGGAAGACAAAGAAATAATCCCCAAATGAAAGGAAAGGAGGAAGCCCCAGAAAGAATGCTAAATGAAACAGAGGCAGCTCAACTGTCAGATTTTGAGTTCAAAACAATGGTTGTCAGGAAGCTCCATGAGCTCTCAATGAGCTACCAGAAACTACAGGGAAGCTACAATGAACTCACTGCAAACTATATCAACA
>PVKU01015422.1:0-18374 GCA_004027475.1 Anoura caudifer | reverse complement strand
GGGGGGGGGGGGGAGCGGGCGTTGTCGATCGCAAGGGTGGAGAAGAGAAAAGGAGAAGGACGCGCGTACCCGAGCTCGTGACCGCAGGCGGCCCTGGGAACCCGTGCCCAGACATCCTCGGAGAGATGGCAGGCGGCGGGGACCCGCGCGTCCTGAGCACCCGCCACCTGCTGCTGCTGCTGCTGGCCACCCTGCCCCTACCAACCCGGGGGATCAATCGAAGCGCAGCAGCCTGGACCCAGGAGAAGGTGAGGGACTGCTGCTGTGCGACTGTACCTGGGAGGCTCTTGCCAGGTGCTGGGATCTGAGGCCGGGCGAGCCCCACTAGGCAGGGAGGGAGGAGGGTGGGAGCTGCGATCCCGGGCCAGGCAGCGGTGCCTTCTCGGGCGCCCGGAGGAGTCGAGGGTCTGCGTCCTCCCCGGGGTGCCTCTCTGGCCTCACGGACGACTAGGCAGCTGGGTGATGTCACCGGCCTCCCTTCGGCTGTGTTTGATGCGGGAACTGACAGGCGCAGGAAGTGTGTCTTGCCTGCGGTGGCCGGCAGGGAGAGGAGAGCGCAAAGCCAAGTCACTGCCCACTCGGGACCCACGAGGCCAGAGGTCATCTCACTCCCTGCCGCCTCGGTGCTGGACGCACCTGGGGGTGTGCCCACGCTCCCCGCATCGCTGCATCCCAGGACGCCTTGGGGACGTTGTAGTTTCCTTGTGTTACTGTTTTTCCTTTTTAGATTTTTAAACGGGTTCCGAATCAAGGAACTTAACTGAAGAACTGCCTTACTTTTTTTTTTTTTTTTTTTTTGTCTAAAAGTGAGTTAAACGCAATTGTCAGAGCAGTGTATTTAGTTGTAGGTGAAAATTTCATAAAAGGAACTTAGAATAAAAGTGCTTTGCAAGTGCCCTCTGTGTGAGGTAAGTAGTTCACAATTATTTCCCTTTCTTGTGTAACAGTTTTGAAATCATGAAATTGCTAGGGATTTGTGCAAATGTTAACGGTATTGGAGTAAAAAACGGTATATTCTTAAAGATACCAAGAAAGCAACAAAGTAAAGAGATATAAACTTTGCAGGTGTTGTTGATGAGATCTTTTAAATACTTATAATATACCAGTATTTACTCACACGTTTGAAATACAGAGCACACTGGAGAAGGCACAGACGCTTTTCCTGTGCCTGCTTCCCTAACCACGTGCATGTGTATATGAACAGTCTGCTTCGGTTCTCTGCTGTTAGGCTTAATTAGGCCCTCCTATACACGGAGACCATCAGCCACAGGGAGCTGGGTGGGGACGCAGGAAGTCAACTCAAGAATAACTTCATTATAAGAAAAACAACTTTGTCAGTAAGTGTAACGTTCATTGAGGAACGTTGAGATACACACGCAAATCCTTTCCTCCGCTTCACTGTGAGTACCTTCCTGGTCAGAAATTGGGAAGAGGGTGTGAAGAACCAGAACGTGGAGCCACACCAAGTCTGTCTTCCTGATCCATCTAAATGGAGCCGAGAAAGTGAGATGGGAATTGTCTCAATGCGCAGCTCGGAAGGGATCATTTGTAGGCAGGTTGTGCTTCTGGGTGGCAGAAGGTGCTGGATTCTTAAAGCGTTTAAATACACGAGAATTTAACCTTTGGGAAATGTCTTTTAAAGCACAAGTCTTTGTTATATTTATTTTAAGAAGCTTCTAATCACTGCTGTTTTGGGAAACTGGATGCGTTCTGGGAAAATTGTGCAAGCAAACGAACAAATGGCAAAATCAGCTGCAGTAATTCCCGATTCCTGGTCTCCTCCCTCCTTTTTCTGTAGGCCTTCGTAAAGTCCTCCAGGTGGCCAGTACAGTTTGCAGCCTGGGAAAACAATTAGTCACCATTAAAGTACATGCCTTTCTGCCTTCTATGGCATATGTATTCTAATCATGTAAGGTGTGTTCTTGGTATACTGGTCTGCCAAAAGGTGAGGTGTGGTAAAGCATCAATTTTGAAATCCATTTTCTTGGCTGTGAAATAAAGGTGTGTCTCTTCCAGTGGCATGTAATATGTAAAAACAGTTCAAACCTAGTTTATGGTTGTGTTCAAAAGATTGTGATTTTGATTATGATTGTGATTTGAAACTTGCAAGCAATTTCTCCATAGAAGCAACATTATGGACCTCACAGTGCCCCTGTGAGGGTACATTTATCCCCAATTTACAGATGAAGAGACTTCGCTACGATTACACCAGTGAACTGAAGAGCCCTCATCACTCCTTTCCTCCTCTGCTTTCTTCTCCAGGATAGATGGTCCTGGCTCATGATTCAGGAACAGTGACCAACTAGGGAAGGAGTGTGGGGCTGTGGGGAGGATTTGAGGTCTAGAGGAAGAGCTTATTTACCCCTCTCTGGGTCAGGGTGGCCCTTAAATGGAATTCCAAATTGGTAATTTGTTTTTGGAACTTTCTTTTCTCTCACTCCCTATTTCTCCCTTTCCCTAATCTCCTTTACAGAGCTTAAAGTTCATTATTCTTGGGGTTAACCCATATTCCAAAATTGCTTCTTTTGAATCCTGCCTTCCCCAGTCTCCCATCTTACTACCATCTTCCTTTAGTACAACCTTGCCAACCAGCTATTAAAAGGAATCTCCTGAAATCAGTCTTCTCTTAGGTGTGAAACTGTTGAGGGCTTCACACACACACACACACACACACACACACACACACACATTATTTTTTTTAAAGGGAAGTTTCAACACATTGAAAAGTGTGGTTTCTCTTGAGGTCTCCCAATTGTAAAGTTCACATGTGCTCATTTTAGAAAACTAGGAAAATACAGAAAAGTACACTAAAGAGAAAACTGTTATCACCCATAATCCCACATTCAGGGATAATTGCTCTTAACCATTTTGGTGTTTTAATTTCTTCTCTCTCTCTCTCTCTCCCAGTTCAAGTTATACTAGGGTTGGAGGGACATACTCCTTGAACAGAGCAACCGCATATAGGAGAGTTGTCCTCACCTAGGAGTCCTCCTTCGAGGTCAGCATTGGCGAGCTGTTATTGCTCTCCCCAGCATTTCACATTCATCTGCTTCCAGGGCCACATGTATTTTAAAAGTTCTTAGGGTTCCCCTTTTCCATGGCTCTAAAAGTTCTTAGTCATCATCTTCCCCTCCACCTACCATGATTCTTATGGAAGGAGCAACAGAGCCTTCAAGGAAGGGTCAGGGAGGTCAGTGTAGGCTGGGTGTTGGTAGGGTAAAAAGATAAAATATCCCATTTTGAGCTTTTACTACAGTAAGTACTATGACATCCCTTTTACAGGTAAGGTAACTTGCCCTAGTCACAGCTCTTAAGTCAGCGGTCTGGAATTTGAGTCTAAATTGTTCAAAGTCTGCATTGCTTTGCATTTAGATAGATGCCCACTTGCATTGAAAGAAGGTGTAACTTTATCTTATTCAGTCCCTACTCTTTCACACTGCATTTGTAATGTCAGTGGCACCCCAGCAGTTCAGTAAACGCTGGCTGGGTTGAATTTACAGGTAGACACAGGTGTTAACCGGAGTGCTGTTGGGAGATTCTCATATGAGAGGGAAAATGGAATTGAATCGGCTGAGCTTCTGTAATGATCTCCTTTTAATTCATGACTGGAACCTCAAATCCCTCTGCGAGCTGGGCCAGCTCTACCAATTATGTAATTAAAACCCTCTTTGGCCTGGCACCATGTGATTAGCCTGGAGGAGCTGCTTCAGGATATCTGGTTCACAATTTTTTAGCTGAAAGATTTTTGTCACCCAAACAGACTTATTGTCCTTTCTGCCTGGGTGAAAAGACAAGGCAGGGGCTGTCACAGAGATTCATTCCTCTGAGAATTCCTGTACCAATAGAAAATTGGCCACGGGTCTTTTAACTGAACTGAACCTAGAATAATTTGGGCTTTTGCACTTGACATTGGCTCAACGCTATTTCTGCCTCACTTACTTTGCTCGCACCCAGCCAACACTTTCTCTCCAGGTTTCTTCTCTTTTTCCTTCTTCTCATCTCCACATAGATATTTATATTTATTGAGTTCGGAGAGTGAGTCTTCATAAAAATTGAATGAGTGTCATTTAGGTTAGAGAAGTCAAATGCTTCTCCATACAGGGATTTAATGAATAGAAGGACTTCAGTCATTAACTGTGGTTGTTTCCCCTGCCTACCCTTCACTGACTGGGAAGCTTTTCTCTCTGATTTCACAGGGGCGTCTTTCCTCCCAGGGAGGTAGAGAGAGGGGAGGGCTTTTTATGGGCAATTATGGAAAATTGAATGTACTTTTTAAGTACATTACTTAAGTGGTTGAGCCCAGGAGACTGAAGAATCCATGCAAGACTCTGTATTCAGGAGCATCAATGGGCCTGTTTGCAGAACTTACCCTTTATTCATCCATTAAGCAGCTTTTGGGTGATATTTGTTAACCATGTTACACCTAAAGATCTTGGAGGTTTTTTTGTTTTGTTTCTCTTTTTTCCCCCCTGAAATCCCTTAAGAACTCTTTCAAGACTCCATGAATTGCCCGTTAGAACATGAGCTTGATTTCCTTTTGCTGTGGACATGACCTCATGCACAGCGACCAGGTAGGGTTTGGGATGGCAAAAATGTCAATCATTAGAAAAGGAGTCACTATTCAAACAGCTTTTGAAACAGTGGTTCTTGATTGTCACAATGACTGCCCTGGGCCAACCCAACTCTAAATCATCACAAGCATTGACTGTCAGAAATTCAAAAAGAACAAAGCTCACCAATATTGAACTATAGCATTTCCTGGTCATTTGCCACAGGTAGCCACCTGTCTCTTCTGTCTTTATAATTGCTTGTGCATTCAACTAACTTGCTATTTATGACAGCGAAAAGCCCATTTTACTTTATTATGTAAACACAGTCTTAGTGCAGATAGTTTTAGAAAGATAATCACCTGTCACTTCCTTATTTGATGAATTCATCCACTATTTTATTGAGTGCTCAATATGAGCTGGGAAAATAGTGGAAAAAAGGAGAGTTTTGCCCTCACGGAGCTGACACCTTGTATGAAATCAGATGTTAAACAAGTAAAAACTGAAGAAAGTGACCTCTAAGCTACCACCAGGTGAAGAGGAAGGGAAAAGTTACCACAGATGCGAAGGCCCCAGTGGAGGACAGCTGGACACTGCTTTGGGGCCTGGGAGGGTGCCAGAGTGACTGAAGCCTGGTGAGCTGGGGCATGTGGGTCAGCAGGAGAGACCAGATAGGCTCTCATTGGCTGTTGGCTGGGTTAAGTAATAATTAACCATGTAAGTCTTCTGACTTCTTGACACCATTTGCTTCTTTTCCCTTCTTCCATTTCGAGTGGTTTGCCTTTTAGCTTCAGCTTTCTTCTCAAAGTGCTGTTTAGAAGTTAACATGGATGAACTTTGACTGTAGAGGTACCAAGTAATTTAAAGGCTGCAGTGGCAAGTTTATTAAGAAGATGCATTTAAAAACGTATTACCAGCAAACAAACACAAACTTTAAGATGTTCAGGCACAGCATCAACATTTCGGAGTAAATGGGAAGTGCATAGATGAGGGAGGGAGGCAGGGCTGAACTAGCACCGGACCGGGAATCCACAGAACTGGGATCTTTCCATGGACTTACCACTAGTAACTCTCCTACCATCGTGGGAAAATCAGCTGGTTTCTGTGAACTTCAGTTTCCACTAACATAAATCAAGGAGGCTGATCTAGATCGCCTCTGAATTGTCTTTCCAGCTCTTAACGCTTTTGTGTTTGATGGAAGGCAATAGAACCAAAATTTATTGAATATTTACTCTGGCAGTTTACATGTATTAGCCCACTTAATTATAATTACCCTAGGAAGAAGATGTTATTACCTCCATTATACAGATGAGGAAATTGGGCCTTAATGAGATCAAGTAACCTCACCAGAGTTACGGTTAGTAAGTGGTGAGGGGGCTGAGTTGAGAGGGTTTGTCTGAACCCACACCCCATGCCCTTTGCATGATGATACCAAAGAGTAATGCTGAGACATATCCTAGTGTAGATGAGTACAAGTAATTAGGAAATAAGCATTCTCCAATTCCATAGTTTCTCACCAGCCACATGGAGTATTCAAAATGGAATGAGATACCTATGTGATTACTTCGATATATTTGATAAACACTGGTCCCTGCAAAGACTGTAGTAGACAAGTTTGCCCCAATTTCTGTTTTGCACTCCAAGAATTTAATATTTCTATGTTATCTTCATCATTTCCCTTAGGAAAGAAATCATCTGATCAAACCATTCACTTCCCTGTGGGGAGGAGTAATATTCCATCATTGAGTATCTGACAAGCTTGTAGGATGAATGAATGATTTATCACTGCTAGTATCAAAAGTATGGAGTAATATCCAAATTACAAATTTGAATGTTATATTTATGTATCTGTTTAAGTTTCACTTAACTAATATATCAGTGTACCTAAGAATGTGAACATTAACAAAATTTTAAAATAATTTTATCTGAAGATAAAAAGTGCATTATTTATTGAGTTATGGAATCATCAAGCTCTGGCTGAAAGGAATTGTAACATTCATGTAGGTTAGAGCTATTCAAGAGATAAATAATGAGAAGCACATATGAAATTAAAAAATCTCCAGTAGCTATATTAAAAATGTAAAAAGCGATAGGTGAAAATAATTTTGATGTATTTTGTGTAACTCAATATATCAAAAAATTATCATTTCTATGTGTCATCACTATAAAAATTGTTAATGAGACATTTTACAATTTTTTCATATAGAATCTTTGAAATCTAGTGTCTATATTATACTTAAAGCACATTGCAGTTTGACTAGCTACCTTTCAGGAGCTTAATTGTCATAAGTGGCTAGTGGCTACCATATTGGACAGAGCAGATGTACTTAAATTCCCTTATTAGTTTTTGAGGAGAATGAGAAGTTAAGGGACCTGCCTAAGGTCATATGACCTACAAAAGGCAGTAAGCACCTTTGAATCCAGCTTCTCCATTTCCAAGACAGTTCTTATTTGGTAACACCACACTGTCTTTTTAAAAGCAATTATGTTAATACAATATATTGTTTTGTTGTCTATAGTTTTTAAAATATTGAGGTTTCTTAAGAACAGGAGATCTATAATTGATACTTCAAAAATCTTAGTTTTACAAAGCAATTGTACCAGAAGTTATGAAAGCTTACACAGGAAATAAGTATTAAATATTAATTTTTTAGGTTCAAAGCATTGTATTAACTTTGTTTTTAAAATAAGCTGCCAAAAATTAGTTTAACTCTCAAGATCTAAGGGAACAATTTTTAATTTGAATAGTTTAATGTGCCTTGTATAACAAGAGCTATCGTTTCAAGGTTGAAAGCTGATATTTTTCAATTGCAAATGTCTCAGGGTAGGTCTTAAACATATTATAAAATGATAGCTAGTTAAATAATGCTGTTTAATCCTCAGAATTATCACCAACCAGCCATTCTGAATTCATCGTCTCTTCGGCAAGTTGCAGAAGGCACCAGCATTTCTGAAATGTGGCAAAATGACTTACGCCCACTGCTGATAGAGCGGTACCCGGGATCCCCTGGAAGCTATGCTGTTCGCCAGGTGAGAACGCAGCACGCAAACCTAAAGGCTGTCTAATACTTCGCTTTCACATGAAAGACAGCACATCCAAAGTTCAGAGTTATCTAATTTTTAGATCTGCATTCTAATCTTTTGTTCACCGAAATAAGCAACCAGGAAAACCAAACAACTGAGAGTAAGTGTCCGTTTTGTTTAGTGTTACATGTTAATGAATCCATGTATGTGTGAAATCTCTGTGCGGGGTACAACATCGTCCTAAGTGTTCAACTCTTGACCATTTCTGTAACAACTAGCCCCTTGGACCCAAACATTAACAACTTAGACCGTCCTTGCTTGACAGTTCCGGGCCAAGAGTGGGTTAGTGTCCTATCAGGCCTTCATTCTCCTTTGGGAAATTATATCCTCCCTGGAGGGAGAGTGAAGATCAGCTACTTTCTCCAGTGCAGTGCTTCTCAAGCTTCTGACTCTGACCCATGGTAATACATAAATAAATAAACATTTTATTTATATATTTGTATTACATATATACATATAAAATGCCACATATATGTGGCATTTACATACACAAACATAAAGATGCATGTATACATGTATAATGCCATATATCTACATCTACATCTATATGTATACGGCATTTTATACACACAAACATAATGAGCTATAGGCTGGGCTAGACCTTGAATGTTTCTTTGCCTCCTTAGTGCTCTCTACCCTGAATGACATTTTTTCCCTCCCCCAAACTAATCTCATTTCAAGGGGCATCTTGAGAAGCTGTGACAGAGACTGGCCCAGCATACCCTCCTCTGAGAGTACTCCACCTGCCTAACTCTTCAGGTGCCAGGGCTGTGACAGAGTGACCCCTGCAAAGCCAGCAGCACAGCTGTTGGGCCAGCCACTGTTTTACCCAGTACAGGCTTCCGCCCCTCAAGTCTAGCCCAGACAGCCACCGTCTGTTACTCCATTAGCTCCTTGCCTTCCATCCAAACAGCTCCTGCTTCCCTAAGGAATTAGATGGTGGAGGCCCGAAGAGCACCTTAGTTCTTTCTACTTTTTAGGCAGAATAAGTAATAATAATGATGATGGTGGACTTTCACCAAGCACTGTTTTGAGGTCAGACACAGTATGGAGTTCTTTGCATAGATGATCTCATTCAGTCCTCACAACCATGCTACCATGTGAGTGCTACAGATTAAGACCCAAATGAATTTGCTCAAGGTTATATGCTTACCAGTGATGAGGCCAGAACGTGGACCAAAATTGGACTGTTCGGCTTCTCCATCTTATCCCCGGAGAAGGGATGCTGGGGGGAGCCAGCTCGGTGGTGTGTGCTCACAAGCATCTCTGGCTGTGCGTCTACTCACGCCTGTGTTGGAGAGCAAGGCACATGTCACTCATTTTAGTGATACTCCCTGGGCCTCATCTCCTAAGTATTTTTTTTTTTTTAGAAGAAGCTCTGTGTACTTATTGGGGCTTTCCAAAATCTTCAGTCCCTCGATAGAAATTATTTAGGTCCCTAATACTCAATTCAACCTTTTTCATTTCCCCATACCATTTGCTCCTTGGTGTATGTACCCAGAAACATACATACACACTCAGAGCTGAGGTCCCTCACCTGGGACCTCTACAAGACCACAAACATAGCTATTGCTATCTTCACCTTTACCTAGCTTTAATAGACTATACAGCACCAATAACATGCACAGATACTGTTGTGATTGAAATACAAATTCATCCAAAAGTGTTACTGTAATATTTTCTATGTGATATGAGGTGGTGACAAATGAGTAATTTATTGACAATATTTTAGAATGGGTTGAGGCTAACAGGGTGGTTGTGTTAGAAATCTCACTTAAGAGGTTCAATATTACAAGTTTTTGAGAAGAAAATCACCATGAGGTTTTTTTTTTTTTTTTTTAAGATTTTATTTATTCTTAGAGAGAGGGGAAGGGAAAAGGATGAGCGGGAGAGAAACATCGATCGGTTGCCTTGGCACACGCCCTGACGAGGACCATGCCTGCAGCCCAGGCACACCCTGACCAGAATAGAACAAGTGACCTTCCGCTTGGAGGGATGATGCAACCAACTGGGCCACACCCGCCAGGGCTGCACCACGAGTTTTTAGACAGCTGCCCCCTAAGCTGTGAAAGATAAAGGGTTTCCACTTTTGATGATCAGGTGGATGGCACTTGAGTTATTTACGAGGGAACTAGACTAATGACCTTTATTTGAATTAGTACCTTTTACTCAGAACTAATTTTAAACAAGAATGGTGGAAAATTTATTTTTTCTTCTGAGGCCTTTGTGAACACTAGACTAGAGTTTTTATAATTTACAGAGTTTCAGCATTGTAACTAGGCAGGACTCTCAAATCTAAAAGAAATGTGGACTTGATATAAAGTTAGTGAATTAATTTTTTGTAGTTCTCAATGATGTGTGTTGCTGTAGATTCCCTTTCAGAGAGGAATATACGAACAAGATCCCTTAGTTTGCATTTTTGTTATCTCTGATCAGTGATCCTGAAGCTGCCTATTGGATTTTTAGAATATTTTTATTTGAGGAGATAATTTAATTGTAAAATAAATAATTTGAAGGCATTAAATCGGGGGTTAATTATTTTAGTGATTTCTAGCTGACATAGGAAAAATATAAGTTTAAAAATCAGAATGATAAAATCTCACTAAGGAGCAAGCCAGAAACTTTGTCTAAAAGAGGCAAGCTAGAAATTTTGGGGTTAAAGTCCCCCATAAATGCTCAGTGCATCAGAGAAGCTGAAAGGTATGGGCTTCTTTTGTGAAAGGCATGTGTGGCCCAGTGAAGGGCCCTGTGGGGAGAGCCCTCAGCTTGGAGACTGAGAGACTAGTTAATTGGTGCACCCAGGGAGAAAGAGGTGCGTGAAGTCCCCAGTGGCAGCATCCCGACAAGGGTCTGTCTGTAAGTTTAATGCAAATTCAGCAGAATCTGCTTCCTCCGAACAGATCTGGTCTACTAATAGCATTGTTTCTCAGAACCTGGACATGAGGATTTAAGTTGATAAATCAGACCCAGGATCATTCACTAATGTTAACCAAACTTCTCCCCCAACTCCCCCCACCCTGGAGTCATATTTGCCTTTATCTTTTTTCTCTCTCCCCCCGCCCCTTCTCCCCCATCTCTTCATCTCTCTCTCCTGGTCTCCACCTCTAGCTTTATATCCTTTTTTGTCTCTCTCTACCCAGTCTCTGTCTATCTCTTTATTTCTCTCTGTCTCCATCCATTCATCCCTTTCTCTCTTCCCCATTTTGAAAAATAGGTATATAATAATCCACAATAGAGCCTGCATTCTAAATTGCATTTGACTATGGCTAGTGGGCCCAGGCTTTTGCTCCCCAGAGTGAGGGAAGCACAGCAGCTTTAGACTCACCAAACCCCCACCCCCCTCACTGCCAAGCACTCCCTACCCAGGGGCATTCTAGTGAGAAGAGCAGTAGTTTTGGGAGCCTACTTCATAGAATTGTAGTGAGACCTTGCAGATTAAGTCTGAAAGCCAAAAGCACAACAATGAGGGATATTTGTGATGTAATTAGATTATGCAGCCAGTTTGATTGTTTATAAGGAAATTAGTTGCTAAGACAAATACAAAATATTTATACTGAATAAAAAAGATTATTTTAGGGCGAATTCTTTCTGGGGCATTTGCTGATGCTTTTGAGGATTTTACTGTCAATGTACATATCAGAAATTATCACGACCGGTTTAGTAGTTGAGAAAGGAGTTTGTGTGTGAGACTTTAGCTGAGCAAAGCTAACATATATATTTTTAAATCCCAATTCATTTTGTAAGATGCAGTCTGCTATTGGTGCTGAAGACATTTTATGGAGCAGTTCATCATCTGGATACCAGATGTTCTGGAATACATGCCTTTTTTTTTTAGATGACCCCTTTTATGGAAAAAATTTTTCCTCAAGTCTGGAGATAACTTATTTTCATATTCCGTGTAAAGCTTATCTTAGATGCACAGTGTTTTACAGACTACTAGTGTTCTATACCATATAATTTTATATATTCTCACTGAGAATAATTTATAATTAAAAATAAAAATATTTTTTAAAGAATGAAAAAATAATTCATTAATTACAGTCGACTGATATTCACTGATGGGCAACCATGAGCAAAGCCCAATAGTAAGAATTGTGGAGAATAACAGAATAAACGAGATAGAAATGATGATTTAAAAAAGATTCTAAGCCTTTCTTTCTGTTCTATGAAAAGACAACGTGTCAACCTGTAAGAGAAAAAGGTAAGGTACCGTGTACGTGTGCTACTTAGGCCACAGTCCGCCTCGCTGAAGAAAGCGGAGGGCTGCAGCATTGTGTGTTTATTTGGCTTTTGCAGGGTTGACTGCAGAGTTGCTGTTTCCCCCCCTGGTTTAGTTCTCCTCTTCCTGGAGGCTTCCTGCCACGGTTTTTCCAAGGCCCTTGCCTACGTGTCATGTCACATTAGTTAGGGCAGGAGGCCACACAAGACTTGGCAAGGCTGGAAAATTTTGTATTTCCTTGGGAGAAAAAAAAATCTCCCATTCTTTTCCATTTTTATGTCATTTGTTTATCATCTCAAGGTCCATCCTCACAGATGTTAATTGTGGAACAGATTGCAGGTTATGTGGATGGTTAGTTTGTTACTTGACTTTTAAAAAAGACCCTTTTAAGACAACCTGCAAAGACATAAATATTTCAAAATAAAGTAAAATAAGTGGAACCCAGTGAGAAAAATGAGGTAAAGGAAAAATAAAGGCAAGAATAAAGGGCAGAGGGAGCAGTGAGGAACTCACCCATCACTTCTCACAGCATGAATGTGAGATTCTTGAAGAAGACCCTTCCAGTCCCTATGGTGAAGTTTCTTTTCCCTCTGCTACTTTATCTTGTCATTTGCCGTGTTGCTCATAAGGCCTAAAATTACCAAGCGAGATGAGAAAATAGGTTCTTTTTTATTTTTATCAGCATATGCATAGGTCTTTTTTATTTTTATCAGCATAGGTCTGGACCCTCCTTGAGTGCAGAGGAGAAACTGCTTGATAGTTACTATGGTTCAGAGTTGCTTATTGATTCTTGGAGTTGGCAGAACCTCAAATATCCCCCAGCCATTCTCTTGTTGTGGGACTCTTTATATTATCCTTAGCAGGGGAGTGTCAGTGTCTTTTGTTGGTGTTCATTAACATTTGCTGGACTTGGGGCACATGCTACCCACTGGGGACCCGAAGAGCTACCATGCGCAGTGCTTGTCTTCAAAGAGCGTAGAGTAGAAGTTGACACCAGTAGGTCCCTGCATATCTGATTTCTCAAACATGCCCTCTTAGCCTAGAAAAATTGAAAGTGTACTGTAGACTCACTGAACTGGATATCTATCTCCTAACATGTGGAAATGTTCATGTTAGATTAAGTCAGAAGAACAGGATTCTATTCCTATAAAAACATACACCCTTCTGCCAAATATATGTCTTTGTGTGTTAATATGCATTTGTATAAGCAAAGGGAAGATATACATCAGACTCTTAACAATAATATTAACAATGGGCAAGGGGAATATTCGGGGAGAGGGAGAGAATTACCTTTTCCTTTAATAACACATCCTTGCTATTATGTATTGAGTTAATTTGAAAGGTAGTATATACAAATTTTAAAATATACTAAACAAACAAAACCTGTTTTAATCTGAAGTTTTGTTTTTTGTTTTGATCAGCACATCATGCAGAGAATTCAGAGACTTCAAGCTGACTGGGTCTTGGAAGTAGACACCTTCTTGGATCAGACACCCTATGGGTATCGGTCTTTCTCAAATATCATCAGCACCCTTAATCCCGCTGCGAAACGACACTTGGTCCTCGCCTGTCACTACGACTCCAAATTTTTTCCCCATTGGGACAACAGGGTGTTTGTGGGAGCCACTGACTCAGCTGTGCCGTGCGCGATGATGTTGGAACTTGCTCGTGCCTTAGACAAACAACTCCTTTCCTTGAAGGTATCTGTTTCCCTCTCGTAGATTCCTGGGATAAAACACATTGGAGTAACTCAGAGTGAATTTTAGAGTGCTTGAGGGGATGAGAAGGCCATTTGGAAATGTAGACTTTCAGTACATTTTGTATTAATTGTTTGCAAAATGGTGTGTTTGAGTGAATATTAATTGGCAGATTACATTGTTGACCTAAGGTGTATGACAGTAAATTCATTAATTGACACCTGAATTCATTCGTTTTGAATGCACATTAAGTAAAGTGCAAATTTCTTTGTGAAAAATGTAGAAGGTTGGTACAGACATCTGTGTGAGCACTGTGTTTATTTCTTCTCGTTTATGGAACCATGAACATCAGAACCTTCTGATCTGAGAGGTGGTGGCTCTTGAGAGTGAGTAACTCAGACATATCAAGAGGAAAAGCATGAAGCAAAAATGCATTATTGTTATTATCTGTGAATCTCGGCTCAATTTTACGTAGCATAGCAGAGCTTTTGTTGTGTCCTCAGCTCAGAATACTTCAGGGACTCTCAGATGTTATTTCAGTCTCTGTGTTCTTAAGGGTATATTGGAAAAAAGTGCTGAACTAGATGAAGACATTTTGTTCAGATATCACTCATAACCAAGTAAACACAACAAAGCAAAAACAAAACACTTTGTTCACAGGCAACGAATGCCTTTTTTTCCCCTCAGAGCTTTATGAAGGGGCCAGCCTTTGGTACAATGGGGATAAAGAAGTAAAAGGTTTATCTTATAATGTAATGGAAGGAATAGAGATATTTGGTGCTATTTTTGCTGGATATGCTGAACTTGAAGAAAGCGAGAATTGTTTATCACCTCTTAGTATCCTTTTCATGATTTCTTCATTTCATTTTGTTTTCTGAACCTTCTGTGATGTCTTTGTCCCCTGCTCCACCCTGCTTTTTTTCTTGTATGAATTCTTTTTTTAATATACAGTTTTTATTATATTTTTTTCTATTGCCATTTGGCCCCCATCTGCACCCAGCAGTCACCACCCAGTTGTTCATGTCCGTGAGTCCTTTTTGTTTTTTTTGCTCAATCCCTCCACCTGCTAACTCTACCCTGCTTTTCTTCCCCAGCAATTGAGTGAGGGAGTTCAGAAGCTGATATAATAGTTTCATTTTTTCATATTTTCATTCTAGTGTAAGGACATGAAATGAAATAAAGTCTGACTTAAAGGCACAGGCTGTGACGTGGCTGTGTTTTCTCTGGGGGAGCTCCTTTGCTTCTCCTTGTGGTTCATACTCGCCTTTGGTGGAAAGGGCTGAGTGAGTCGTTGGGTAGCATTCCCCACCAAAAAACACACGTATGTTCTCTTATCCTTGGGAATAGAGGTAAACAGTGATGTAGACAATTTTTTAAAAGGGCTAGTTTTGGATACAAACATTGAGAGCAATAGATTTTTTCTTTCAGTTTAACTTAATCGGTATGAAGGAGTTATTTTAAGCTCTTCAGCTGTCATGGGTGAGGTAGGTGGTGGTGGAATGTGACCTGGAGAGGACTGGAGAGTAGGCTGGATTATTGTTCCAGCTCTTTGCAGCCCTCCCCCCTCCAGTAATAAGGTTATATTCACATTTTTTTGCCTTATTACTTTGCTGTGCCCTTCCCCTGTAGCAGTTGTACTTTATCATTCCTTGACTGTGGGCTTGGTCATGTGACATGTCTTGGCCAATGGGATGCTCATCGATGTGACACAAGCAGAGGCTAGAAATGTACTCGTGCGGTTGGGCTTGCTCCCTCTTGCTTTTGCCACCACCAGGAGAAGGGCATGTCCTGCCAGTCCCTGGGGAGGAGAAGAGGCATGTGGAGCAGAGCCAACCGGATGACTGCGGAGTGAAGCAGAGCTCCTCCAGCCCAAACCAGCCTTGATCAGCTGTCCCCCAGCTGACCCATGGACCCCGGAGAACACATGATTGTTGTGTTAAGCCACTGAATTTAGGGTGGCATTAGCTGAGATGGTGTTGGATGGGGAAAGACTGCAGATAATGCACCAACTATGTTGACATATTTGGTAATAAGGCATTTATTGTATTGCCTTGAGGAAGGACTAGAAGACCTTCACAAATCAGGCCTCACAGATAGTGAGGAGCGCAGAAGTGAAGCAGGGGCTGAGAAGGAGAGTGTGGATATATATAAGGAGCACTTAGATGCAGATTTCCACCCCACACCTGGCAAATAAATGAGTACCCCACCTGTGTTCTTGTGGGAGAGGAGAGAATGTTTTTTTCTGGGGAAATTGAACCAGGGAGGTTCTGGATGTGTGGGGACACCAGATAAAGAGGAGGGCAGTGGTGAAGTACCTCATGGAAATCCAGGAGATTAGGTGAACAGGGAGGTCCCCAGCCTTTTCCCCACCTCCAGCATGAGAAAGCTAGTGGCCAGCCTATACCCAGCATATGGGAAACCGGAGGATCCTTCTCTGGAGAACATAAACCGTCCCTGTGAAAGTACCATGTGGGCCCGGATTGCCCTGAAGTGAGGCCAACCATGTGTGTCTCTAATCAGTGTTATAGGACCTTATTCTTTCATATGAATGAACACAAAGGATGACCAGTCATTTGAGGACAGTCTCCAGCATGAAAAAAAAAAAAAAAAACCCAAGCAAAACAAATAATGCAAATTGAAAAATGAACTCAGAGGAAACAGAGTACAAGGAGCAAAAGATAACTTAAAGGGCACAGTTTTTAATATCCTTAGGCAGATAAGAGGAGACGTTACATTTATAACAGGTTAAGGGAATATCAGAGTCAGTTTGGTCCAATGGGAGCACATGCCCTCAGTACTTTAGTGAGGTGCAGAGAGCAAACGGTTGTATATTTTTCTCCAGCCAAGTTTAGCTGCATGAGTGCAGACACAAAAGAGGCAGAGAGTTGGACTTGGGGTTATGTTTTTGCCCTGTGAGTTTGACCAAGGTGTGGGAGTTGAGCGGGGTTTCAGAGGAGTGATTAGAATGATTGACTCTGGAATTTAAGCAGAATAGGAAGTAAGGACATCATGGGGGTGAAGGACTCTGAAAACAATGAGCGATTCCATGGATTAGGGATTACAGCGGGGCTGATGGATTGTGGAGGTCAGGGTACCGGCAGGACTAATCTGAAAGGTGGGAGTTATCAGAAAGTGGAAAGTCATCAGAACCCTGCTCACACTCCTAAATTCTCCTGAAATACTGTCTCGTGCATGAAGTCTTCTTCGACACCCCAAGGATTCAACCTCTCATTCTATCCAATTCCCAGATGAGTTTCATTTTACATTTGTGACCCTGGACACATTTGGCCATGCTCATGTATTTCTTTTATCTTTCCTACCCCCAACTGAAGTGTAGGTTTCTTCAAGGGGCGAGGCTGTAATTATTACTCTTGTGTCTCTGTTGCATTCCTAGGGCAGATCCTTGAACCTAGACTCACTAGAAAAAATGCAGACAAATCAGGAGAGAAGCAAAAATGATATGCAGTTGTTCAGGTTGGGTTTCCTGGGATGCACAATCTGACATGGAATTTAGCATTTAGGTCATTTTGTAGGGAGGGGCCTGGGCTCAACATCTGTGGCAGCGAGGGGAGAGGAAGGGGATTAGGCAGAAGTCCAGCTGCCATGCGGGTACCACGGCTTCAGCTGAACTCTGGGGGGATCTCTGGAGGTGGAGTGGCCTTTTAAAGTTCTCTGAAGAGTTAGAAAAAAATGTATGACTTCTATTTTTAGGGGAAGTGGGTGAAGGTGAGATTTATACGGCAGAAGCCTATGAGAGGTGTGATGATTTTTGGAGAGGAAGTGGCACAAAATAAATTTTGGTGTAGTTTTACTCACTTTGTTATCTTCCTTTTATTCACTAATAGGAAAGTGTGCTAGTTTTTTAACCAGCCATTTTGCTATCTTTTCACGGTTCTTTTTACCAGAACGTCTCAGACTCCGAGCCAGACCTGTCACTCCAGCTAATTTTCTTTGACGGGGAAGAGGCTTTCCTTCACTGGTCTCCTCAGGACTCTCTGTATGGGTCTCGGCACTTAGCTACAAAGATGGCATCGACCCCGCACCCCCCTGGAGCGAGAGACACCAACCAACTTCATGGCATGGTTAGTCCGGGCAGTACCTGTGGCGCTGCGGCTTCAGGCACTGGCTCACAGGAAGCCAAAACTAAAGCCAATTAAAGACCTAAAATGCCACAGCATCCTGGGAGCAGAGTGTTCATAATAGAACATTCCTTGGCAGGCGCTGGGTTTTTGAGGAATCCCAGAGCTAAAAAGAATGATTCTGGGTTAGCAGTTACTTATGTTTGAGCTTAATGAAAATAGTATTAAATATTATTAAAATATTATTTTACTATTTTAATGAAACCACTTCATTGATATAAAAATCAACATAAAGTTTAACATTTAAATTAATTTTTAAAAAATGTAAAAAGGTTTAATTACAAGAATATAAAACATCAGATTAAGGCGACGCCAGATTTGGTTTGGTGCAATGGGAGCACATTCCCCGGGCCGTGTGGAGGTGGAGAGAGTGTCCCTTCTCTGAGGCCTCGCTAGGGCCTGAGGAGTCCAGGGTCTTGGCAGATGAAGTTGGGGTGGGACGTGGTATGAGGATGGGAGTGAGGAATTTTCCCGGTGCCTTCAGAGTGTTATAATGACTCCAAGTGTGTATGAGACATTTTGATGTGTCTATTTTGACATGGTATTTTTGACATGGGGGTGGAAATATTTTGATGCTGCCTTAAAATGCTGCTCTTGTTACCAAGTAACGTCCCCATTCTTGGGCCCACACCCAACTCTAGTTCCTCACCCTGCTCTTGAATTCTTCCCCTATTTGACCTTTACTCAG
>PVKU01015421.1:0-18393 GCA_004027475.1 Anoura caudifer | reverse complement strand
TATTATATGAAATGTTAAAGGGACTTATCTAAGAAAAAGAAGATAAAAAATATGAACAGTAAAAAGACAGCAAACTCACAGGTATTAACAACCAGACCTAAAACAAAAGCCAACTAAGCAAACCACTACAACAGGAGCAGAAACACAGAAATGGAGATCACATGGAGGGTTAGCAATAGGGGAGTGGGAAGAGGAGAGACGGGGGCAAGGTACATAGAACAAGTAGCATAGATAGTAGGTAGAAAATAGACAGGGGGAGGGCAAGAATAGTGTGGGAAATGTAGAAGCTAAAGAACTTATGACACATGGGCATGAACTAAAGGGGGGAATGTGAGTGGGAGGGGGTGTGCAGGGTGGAGGGGAATGAAGGGGGAAAATGGGACAACTGTAATAGCATAATCAATAAAATATAATTTTAAAAAATTAGATAAATAAGTAAGTAATTTTTTTAAGCAGCCAGGAGACAGAAGGCAGTGAGGGCTGTTGAACAATGTGAGTTTTTACCTTTATTCTGCTTGGGCAAGTCACCTATCTACTCAGTGTCGAAGTCTTCCTGTCTAAGAACAAGGGCTCAGTATGGTGGTCACAACCATCAATCACAATCATACTGCAGTGAGACATTTACCTTTCATATCCCAGACCGAATGACCTTGTTAGCACTGTGGCTTCTCTTTCAGATATCTATGCTGTTTATAAAATCAAAATGATATTTTAAGTCTACATTCTTAGACGGAAATGCCTTCTTTTATTTGAAAAAGGATTGAAGTGGAGGTGGTACCATGACATTAATCCCAAATCGAGTCTCTTCACACAGGTAATTGAGACCAATTTGCCTCACTAACATTTCTAAGCATGGAGGCACAGAGAACAGAGATTGCTGTGGTACCCACTATCCTTTAATAACAATGGGTACCTGCTTTCAGCTGTAATATGGAGTGACATAAATGCACGAAGCTGTGATAAAGGTCTAACTGATGGATGCTATTTTCATAACAATGCTCAGCTTATTTCAAAGTCTCTGAAGAAGATGGACCATTCCAATAAAGCTTACATAGGTGGGTCCATACACCAGAACCACCCTGAACCTCAGTTCCAGATAGAACTCTATATTATCAGTAAGGATGGGCTCACTGCTAAAAAAGACAACCCCCAAATCTCAATATCTTCATCCACAAAGTTTGTTACTCCTTTCACTGGAGTCGGGTTCTGGGTGCTCCATGAGGGAACCAAGTTCCTTCCATCTTGTGCCCCTACTGTCCCCTAGAACAGGGCTTCTCAAAACCAGCACAATTGCCCTGACTGGTGTGGCTCAATTGTTTGGAACATCATCCTGCAAACCAAGAGGCCACTGGTTCAATTCCTGGTGAGGGCATTTGCGTGGGCTGTGGATTTGGTCCTGGTCAGAGTGCTTTCAGAGGCAATCAATTGATATTTCTCTTTCACATCAATGTTTCTTTCTCTCTCTCCCTCTCTTTCCCTTCCTCTCTCTAAAAATAAATACCATCTTTTTAAAGAAAGGCGAAATATCAGCACTATTGACATTATTTTGTCATGGGGCCATCTTGTACACTATAAGATATTTAGCAGAATCCCTAGTCTTGACCCACTAGATTCTAGTAATATCCCTCAGTTATAAAAATCTGAAATGTCTCCAGCTATTGTCAAATTGTCAAATGTCTGAGGGTCAAAACCACCTACTACCATCCCAAGCCCTCCCCACAAATCTTTGGTTAAGAACCATGGCCCTAGGACTTGGGAGTTTTCCACTACATCCTCTACATTTAGCCAGTTAATAAAAGAAAAGAGAGCCCGGACTGGTTGTGGCTCAATTGGTTAGGTGTTGTCCCTCAAAACAAAGTGTTGCTGGTTTGATTCCTGGTCAGACCACATGCCTAGAATATGGGTTCAATCCCCCACCAGGGCGTGCGAGTGATGACTGGTTTCTTGCTCACATTGATGTTTCTCTCCCTCCCTTCCCTCTCTCTGAAATAAAAAAACAAAAATAAAAATAATTTTAAAAAAAGAAAAGAGAGAAGGCCCATACGCTCATAGATGCCTCAGTCCTAAGTGACAGACACCACCACTATACATGTCCCCACCTAGAATCAAGGATGCTGAAAGTATCTTCTAGATGAATTCTCAGGAAGAAGAGGATTACTGAAATCTGACAATAAGTGAAATCTGATGTGTGCTAGTTGTCTCTGCCACACAATATCTATTAGAGAGAATTACAGCCAGGAAGGGGAATGTGGAATAGGGAGAATGTTATTAACAGATAGGTGTTCCCAGGCTTCCTCTGCACTGTGACCTTTGTTCATTCAGTCCCTTCCCCTCTTCATTCTGTTTGAGAAAGTTTTCATCCTGACCACCTGGTTTTTTGTCTTTCAAGATGCAATATTGAGGGAAAAGGAAAAAAGTCTAGAAGAAGAGGAAATAGGCAATCTAAGACTATGGGAAAAGTTTTAGATTGAGCTTTGAAAGAGGAACTTTTAGGAAGAGTGAGGAAAAGAGGTTATAGTACTATCGTATATAAAGAAAATAAATGTGAAAGAAAAAGAATTTTTAAAAAAATGAATTAAAAATGGAACTGTCTTTTGGCCCAATGATTCCACTGCTGAGAATATACACTAAGAATCCCAAAACACCAATTCAAAAGAACTTAATGCACCTCTGTGTTCATTACAGCACTATTTACAATTGCTAAGTGTTGGAAACAGCTTAAATGGCCATTGGTACATGAATGAGTTAAAAAAATGTGGTACATTTACACAATGGAATACTACACAGCAAAAAGAATGAAGAAGGAATTCCTACCCTCTGCGACAGCATGGATGGAAGCACAGACAATTATGCTAAGTGAAATAAGTCAGTCAGTGAAAGGCAAATACCATATGATCTCACTTACAAGAGGAATCTAATGAACAAAATAAACTAACAAGCAAAACAGAACCAGAGACATGGAAACAGGGAACAGACTGACAGCTGCCAGAGGAAAGGGGTGGGGGAATGGTGGAAAGAAGGGGAAGGGACTAGTCAAAGAACATGTATGAGTTACCCACGGACATGGACAACAGTGTTGGGATGCACTGTGGGGGTGGGGGGTAGGCTTGACGAAGGAGGGCAAAGGGGGAAAAGTTGGGACAATTGTAATAGAGTAATTAAGGTTAATTACTATATATATATATATATATATATATATATATATATATATATATAGTGAAAGAGTCCTATTAGTCAAGTAGAAGAATAACAAGGAAGAATTGTTTCATGTTTGTAAACAAATATGCATTTCCCTGAAGTTTCTTTGTCCAAAGGAAACCAAGAATGTGGTAACAAGCGTGTGAGGATCTGCATTAGAAAATGAAGTTGAGTTTTAGTGGCCAAGACAAATAAGTGTACAGAATCTAGAAAGTGAGAAGACTAATGCTTCTCAAACTTTACAATGCATGGATGTGTATGATATGACTCTTATTAAAATGAAGATTCTGCTTCAGTGTCTCAAATGGGGCCCAAGTTTGTGCATTTCTAATGAGCTCCTGGATTATGTGGAACCCGTACAATTTGGGTAGCAAGGAAGTAGTAAGACAACCTGTGTTTGGAATATATGCATGAGCTGATCCTGGTGAAAACAGTCATTTGCCCAAGTAGACTCAAAAACTCATATCCTTTTAAGAACTAGCAGGTATTTCTGCCTTTTTTACAATTTTGGTCTGTGTTAGGGGTGGTCCCACAGCTATGAACATCTGAGCTTGAAGGGATTTAAAGATGAAAGGGAAGGGGAGCTTGCCGTAGAGTCTCCAGGTAGACTATAGAGCAGTGTAGAGCAACACAGCATTTTTATGAAGAAGTACCAGAAGAAAATGTTCTCAGATTTCCTCTTTCCCAGCAATAATAGGCATCATAGTCCTTACAGTGAGATGGCAACGCTGCTGGACAGGTCCCTCTGCTTCCAGCCTCTGTGACAGCAGCCCTCACCAAGCCGTATAAGACCCTAACAACATACTAATGCTGATATCTCGAGATCTCTACCTCAATGTCTTGAATCACTGTGACCTGAACTTTTGAATATTTGCCTTTGAGGAAAAAAATGCACACTCCATCTCTAATGTCTTTCATCATTGAAAAGGATTTCAAATAGTTACAATTATTAACAGCTACAACAATTTTCTCAGGTTAATTCTTTACTTATAAAAGTGTTAACACCAAATTCTATTTAGTTCCAAAACCTTATGGAATGGAACACTGATATTCTTGGGATGTTTTTCCAAATGTACTCTGAAATTGTCCATATTCAGAACTATTAAGGGAATTTCATTCATAAATATTATACTTGCTAACATGTCAGCTCCTTATTTGCCTTTTAATATCAGGGATGATTATTCCTATTTCCTCATCCTTTGCTAATAACTAATTCATTTGTGGTGATGCTAAATGGCAATGATTTTTGTCTATACACACTTCTGCTGTGCAAATTTCCCTCTTGCTTACTTTCAGGTGATGGCAAATGCTTGGACAACCCAGATGAGATAACATCATTGCCACTTACCAATATTCAACGATATTTACAAATGTCTTGTAAAATGAACAGAAAAATAAAAGTACATCTTAAAAGAGCCCTATTAAAAATAGTACTGCAACACAAAGGTGCTTTGGGAAACGGAAAGGTGTCCCCAACGTAAGTGATGAGAAACTTCGGAAGCAGAGTGGCTTCTCTTTGTGCTTTGAGAATGTTCCTTCCATGTTCTGTGGCCTTCACTCAATCAGGCGGAGGCTATGTATACTCCGAAGATTCAAACAGTCACAGACAGAACAGAAAATGCAGAAATTTGGTAAGTTATTCAGCCTCTCCTCATTTCTCCTTTGATTGCCTTAGAAAGTACATATTTGTGGTGGTTCTAGGCCTCCCAACTTGGATTTACAGAAAAGTTTCAGGTTTAGAGATGTTTCTTATTTCTGTGCATAGGAAGAATCACAGAAAATCAAGTTCATGTTGGTTTCACCAGAACTTAGAGGACCTTGGGTTTGTGGCCACATTGCAGTATTACTGATAATTCAGAGGTCTAGCTACTAAATCACACTGATGTTTTTGCTAGCTATCTACTTTTATGTTAACAATATTTAATGTATACTTTAGGATACAGGCATCTAGGTCTCCAATGACTATTAAAATAAGCTCATGAATTTTAAAATCAATTTTGATATTATCATAGAGAAATAATTATAAATTCTTTTTAAAAATTAAAAAAATCCTTATCTATATAGATCCGTAGGATGAAAAATCAATCCTAGGACTTTGTAAAAGCTTTAGCTTCTGTATGTACACATACAATTTGATTTCAGAAATAAAGTATCATTGTTTGATTTGTTTTCAGAATGCACATAAGGAAAGGGTATTATCAAGACAAAATAAGAAACAAGGCAATCTTTTGATGAATATAAATAAAAGTATAAATTCTCCAACTTTTAGGCAGATTCATTTTCTTATAACCAGGTAAAATCCAGAGGAATGTACATGCTACAAGATGCCCCTGAAGATGTTATAATGCAATCCCAAATCTCTTCAGGAAATTTGGTATTTTGATTTCCAAAGCATTTTCCTATCCAAAATGAAAGAGAAATAAAAAGAAATGTGTGTGTGTGTGTATGCATATATATATACATATATATAGTGTGAATATATACGTGTGCATGTGTGTGTGTGTGTGTGTGTGTGTGTGTTTTAATTTCAGCAAGTTTGGAAAGGGTTATAAGGAAGAGAAAGACAAGTAATTTGCAAAACAATTGGCTTGATGAGTCATCCGCTATTGCATTTTAATGATGGTTCCTTCTAGTGTTTTCTATTTATTCTAATCTAAATCCTTTCCATCCTATTTCAGAAAGCCATTTAATAATAACAATAAATAATGTTAGGTCCCTTTACTCTCTTAATTCTGCATTTAATATTAGAATGCTTTATTTCCCTAATTCTGTGCCTCCCTGTCTTCAGTATGAAGTTGGGATCTGATAATCTCAACAACTGTGAGATTGTATTTAGGTTTGGAGCTAAAGATAGAGAGAAGAGGAGAGAAAACCTAATTCCTGTCTTTAAAATGATTGCACTTCCCTTGCTGTAGAATAATGGCCTCTCAGTGCTCTCTCTGGGTGGAGAGCAGGAGGGAGGTGGACCCTCTTCCATAAACTTCCAGTTCTCAGACACTGGCATCCTAAGGTAGAGCATTATGAAATATTTATTGCATTTTTATGGTGCTGTTCTAGGTGGTGAGGGGGTAACTTCAAGGAGTACACAATCCAAAGAGAGACACATAAAATATTTAACTTTTTAAAAACACCTCTAAGATTTTAACCAACAAAGAAAAAAATTTTTAAGGAAACTTTTCTTTTATGCAGGTCATGGGTCTTTTATTTTTACCAGCTACTTTCAGCTAGTGCTTTCTAAACACCTGCACTGTGCATGGTCCTTCGAGTTTCACGGGGAGCTGTGAGCCAAGAGGAGTGCAGATTTCTTCCTGGAGGTCTGATGGATGGTCCCAAGTTCCACCCAGTTCAGGTCTTCCCTGCATAAGCCTTTATGGTTCCCTTGTGCCCATAAGAAAAAAATCTTAACTCTGTTATGAACCTAGCCTAAAAAAACCTGTATAATGGATCCATGTAGCCCCTCAAGACTCCATTCCCACCCTAGATGGTGGGCACTGTTGAGCAGTAAGACAGCGTGTTGGGTTTGGAGCTCAGACAACCTGAGATCCAGTGTGTCCTGCTCATAGGCCTGTGATTAACTCAAGTGAGTCACCTTCCTGAGTCCCATCTTCCCAGGTGTGAGAATGAAAAAATCTGGAAGTGTTTTAGGTCTGTAACAGATTAGAGGCGTATGGTCCCTACAGATGAGAACCCCATCAGACCAAAAGCTATATAATATGCTTCCTCTCTAGGACTGCTGTGACCAGAGGGTTTATGTTCAGTGGTACTGGCCCCTGGTGCCTGAAACTACTAGGGAGGATGGCATTCTTGTCCCTCTAAAATCCCTCACAGGGCATTTAAAAATGGAGAGGAAAACATTTGTGGCTTCTTTCCAAGAGACACAAAGCATTTGCTCTCTGGAAGACAAAACACTGGAACATCAAGTCCTTATTCATGCCAGCCACCACGTACCTTTTAGGCCGGCAAACTTGAGCTCTGGAGCCCGGAGCAATTGTGAGTTTGTGCCAGCCTAGTCATTGCTTGTCCAGTGAGTTATTCCCCTATTCAGACAGAAGTCATAGAGACCTGGTCAATACAGATCTACAAGGAAGTTTTGAAATCCCCTGACAGATTTAAATGGGATTGGAAAAGGAGTGAGAGCAGGAGCAGGAGATACCTTTCTTTGAGTTTGTTTTGAGGTCTGGATTTTGGGATGTGGGCCAACATGGTGATCGTGCTATATTCCTCAGGGGGAAAAAAAGAAGAATCCTCACTTATATTCAAGAATAATAAGGAAAAGTAAGAAATAATCTGGGTTTGGGCGAAATTTAGGAGATAAACCACTCAACTGCTTTCTATTCTGAATCAGCCTGCAGGCACGGTTACCCAATCACTGCGCATTACTCTTAGAAGACTGGAACTGGCACATGGCTGCAAAGTACATCTGGTGATTTGAGAACCAAATATGCTCTTCACTAGCCCTGTCTGGATCTTAAGGGGGATTGTCTGGTTGGGTGAGTCTCAGTGAGAAAGGAGCCCTGTAAAATACAAAGTCACCAGGACATTATAACTGGGTCCTCAGTTCCTTGGGGATCCTGGTTGCTCTATACCAAGGTTGGGAGGGTCAGGATGCACTTCTCTGAAGCAGTACAGTCAAGTTAGACTGTTCAGGGTCAGATGGCTTTGATCCCCATGTAAATTCTGCTTGATACAGAGGTGACTCCAGAAGCATCCATCAGCCCAAAGCTTATTGACAGGAAATCCTATATTTCTTTTAATTGTGACACTCCCATTTATGGAAATCTTTCATGAAAGGTAATCACTGTCACTCTCTACCCTACTCTTATCCCTTTTTATGATGAAATTTTCACAGACCTCATGTTGCCAAATAAATTATTAAGCTTTTCCCTTTAAGTGGGGCATGTTTATGAGCCCTCAGATTCTCCAAGTACAGCCACTTCTAGCCTCTTTACAGGTGAGGCAGCCCTAAGCCCAGCACAGAGCCAGCAACCAGGCTGGTGGGGGCTGGGCTCATGGCAGAAGGCAGTCTAGCTTTCCTCTCCGAGAAAGCCCAGCCCCTCCCCTGAGGAGTGACCCTCCCCCATCAGTTCTGTGCCTGTGGCAACAAAGCCTAGATGTCCACAGATGATCGCCTGGGTATAAACACTCAGGGGTTCTGGGGTGAGGACTTTTCATTCCTCTGCCACCCAGGCGGCACACTACTTAAGCCAAACTATGAGGGGGGATGATGGCAATTTATTGGAGGGGAGACAGTAAGATAAAAACTCTTTCCCCTTTTCTCTTTACACTTGGTTTCCTTCCTCTTTTCCTTTATCCCTCACTCCCTCTCTCTCATTTATTCTTGACCTTCTTTCTTATTTCCTTACTTCTTTTCTCTTTTCTTTCTCATTTCTTCCCTCCTTTAAGCTGCAGAGCCCTTGATTCAAATAAAACTGCATTTTTCAAGTAATTATATGAAATGATTCAATATAACTGCTCTGATTAACACAGTGAGTGGCACCTGCTCAGGTCCCCCCACTTCCAGGGTGCTCCTCCACACTCACACACAACTAAATGTGAACACACATGCACACATTCACAGCACATGAACACCCATATTCATACATGTATGAACACACACTTACATGTGTGCACACATATGAACAGACATACATATATTATACTGCACAGTGGGCCCTGTGAGGCCTCAGAAAGCCTGAGGGCTCCTTGAAGTCTAAACAGGCTTCAGTATATTTTGGAAACAACTTCAGGGTCATACCCACTGGGACTTTGGAATACAAAATTTCAAATGAAATTGTTTCAAACCGAATAATCTGCTCTCCATTCATGGAATCCACTTTCCCCTTAAGTTTAAAAAGCAGGATCCACACGCAGCCACAGTTCCCTTCTGAACTGCATGAGACAGGCAGGCGCCGCACACAAGCACGCCGCTGCTGGGTGGCCCTCCACAAGGACTTGCCCTCGTGATGACTCTCAAGGAGTTCACGGGGAGGCTGAGGGGTACCTGGTAGATTGGGCTGTAGAATTAGGTTTGCCCATCATCTTCCTGCCCTTACAGATTGCCCTTGGCTCTGAGCCAGTGAAGACGTTTGTAAGAGCAGCTTCCCCTGCACCAGAGCCCCGGGGTCACTGCTGGTCACCAACCAGGACCAGGTCACACAGAGAAACTGGGTCTCCCTGTCTGTGTTTGAAAGCCCCAGCTACAGCCCACGAGGAGGTTAATTTAGCATTTAAAATGCTTCATCAAACATACTATGAAGCTTGGTTCCCTGGAAAATCTCATACAGAAGTGCTGCGGCTTTCCCTTCAGTGACCACAGCCCTGCAGTGACCATCTTTTACATTCTGGTCTAAACCTGGGGAGCAGGTGGCTCGATGCTGAAAGGCAAGTGGTATCTTTGTTTATTAAGTTGTGTTTTTAGAACAATTTGCAGGATTTGCAGAAAAGTAACTTCAGGTTTGTTTTCATTTTACAAGAATATATGGGCTCTGGACCTGACCTAGAGGAAGGAAGCTCTGGCTGCAATAAAGTAAAAGCAAAATTTATGATGGTGACTGAGACAGAGGCAGGAAATAATGTTTGCCAGCATAATGGGTTTCGCCTGCTGGCCAGCCTGGATTATATTAATAGTTCCTACACCTCCAGCACCTGAACCCCCACCCTTCCAAAGAGCAGTGGCAACCACCAACGTGTCTGGTGTCCCCTACCCTTGGTTTTGGACTGCTGATTTCCCTAGTACCCATCCCACTGGCTTGTCTTGGGATTTCCCTTCCTGCTCATCTCCTGTGGTGATGGCTAACAAACGTTGGGCACCCTTAGGCAAAGAACATAGTGTCCCTAATCAACTCAGATTCTAGCTCTCAGATTACACACTCTAGGAAGGGAATGTGGGTTGGAGCATGGCTGGAGCTCAGGGGACAATGGAGCTGAAATGGTAAGGGTACTACTCAAAGAATCAGCATAGCATTCTTGTTGACACTTATTTTGGAGGTAAGGGAGGGGCCTGGGGAAGGAAGGGCCTGGGGGAAGGTGATAATTAAGTATACATATAAAGAAAGGGTCCTTCTTAAGTTCCTTACTGTCAATAGACTTCAAAGACATGAATTGTAAGAAATAACCAGGGTTTATTTCTTGATTGTGGCAATCATTTTCCAAAGGCCTGTGATGCTGTGATGTGTAGTATGGTACAAATGGTTTTTAAATCCCCAAGGGCCATAAAAAAAGCTGCAGGGCCAGCGTGTAACTGCACATTGGTCAGGTTATGCTGTTGGTTCAGGTTTTCAAGAATGTGTTTACCGTGAAGCCAGAGGGCTGGGCGGGGGGGGGGGGGGGGGGGGGGGGGGGGGGGGGGGGGGGGGGGGGGGGGGTGGCGGTTTGTGCGTGAGAGAACACTGTGACTTTAGGGAGTATTTTGAATGCCTGGAGCAGAGAACTCAGGGGTGGGGGAGATGGTAGAAAAATATACTGCAAAGGTAAGAAAGGGCTCTATACTCATGCAGAGGAATTTAAACCCATCATGGATCAAATGGGTCTGATGATCTGGTAAACAATTTAGAAATGCAATTTTTTAGTGCTATAATCAATTTTTTATTACAATAAACTATACGAAAATATGTCCAGAAAAAGTCCAGCCATTGTTAATTAACAAGAACGGTTTATGCCACATCGATGTAACCTGGCAGCCAAGGAGCATGGACTGGAATATGAGTGTGTAAACAATGATGACTTCAGTGTACTAGTCAGTGGGGTGGTAGATACTGTTGAGTGAGCATGGGTACTCTGTGGCTGTTGCATTCACAATGACTGAGCAAGTTGAGCAATGCATCTGTATCAAATTTTGTGTTAAGCTTGAACATTCCTCCATGGAAACCATTCAGATGATTTGGAAGGCTTACAGGGATGATGAAATGAGTGCAGCACAAACAAAAGTGTGGCACAAATGCTTTAAAGGTGGTTGAGAATCTGTTGGAAGTGATCCATGTTCTGGAAGGCCTGCAACAAGCAGAATGTTGCAAGTGTTTAGGCTGCAATCAACAAAAATCAGTGACTGTGTGAGAACTAGAAGCTGATCTGGAGATTCTAAAAATTACTGTGTCCAAGATTTTGACACAGGATCTTGGCATGAAACATGTCATGGCAAAATTTATTACACAGCTTCTGCTACCAGAGCAGAAGGAACATCATGCTGCAGTTGAGAGAACTGTGTGAAATCCAAAGGTGCCTACTTTGAAGGGGACTGAGGCATCATTGTCCTATGTATGTTTTTTGTATCTTTGTCAATAAATGTCTATTTTTCATATTACATGGATGGATACTTTCTGGACAATATTTGTATACCAGAGTGGGAGCAGCTAGTGGATATGAGGTCAAGAAGGAGGCAGCAAAAGAACATCATGCAGGTGACAAAGGTAAGTGCCTGTGTAAGGCCATAGCAAGGTAGAGCGGAAGGGTGGTATCTGAGAGGATCTTGGGCAGGAGAGATAAAAGACTGTAGAGACTTAATGAATGAGAGGTTCAAGAATAAAAAGGAGTTAAAGTATGTGCCTTGATCAGTCAATTATATTTTCTCTTCAAAGATCTCAGGAAAGAAGACCAGAGGAGGTTTTTCCCCACTTTTAGATCTTAAAAAAGACCATTGCAACTCAGCTCTTCTTCCTCATCCTTCCAGAAATGAAGATGTAAAACTTTTCCAGTACTCTCAAGAGACTCATCTTATTCATTCATTTTGTTATTTCCAAGTAGGAAGCCAATTTAAGTTGGGGGGGGGGGCGCCTGCTTTACTTATACCAGGTGGGAATGGCAACCTGGTGAGGTATGTGTTACTGGCTCATCTCCCCAAACTGTTGCAACTATGAGAGGGGCAGATAAAGCAGAATTTTTCTGCTTGAAATAGATGCTAGCTATTCTCTTCTCTTAGAAATAGCCAATCAATAAACATTTAAAAATCAAGATCTTGTTCCCATCAACATTGCACCATATGCAGAGTTTGCACTCAGGAAGGACAGCCCCTCCTTCTCTACAAGATTGCCAGGCTACAATTTTCCAGTAATGCAGTTGAATGTATCCCTTTTGGTTTAATTGAATTCTTTGGCTAAGAAATCCACATTGTCTGGTATAGTTCTGGCTCATTGCCAATTACTAATGGACAGTCCTGTGGCCCGGTGCCCACACTGGCAGGTATGACTGATCCAGTTCAGCAGAGTTGACTTGCAAACAGGTAGAGGGGAATGTTGGCACTTGGAGCACTGACCAAGTCAAATATTATGAACTCTTTCTGCAACAGCAAACTACTTGTGAGGTACTTATTTGTGTGTGTTTTTTAAGTTTTTTAAATCCTTGGTTTGTAAAAATACTATTAGCCCCACAATTCTTCCATTTATCATAAACTTTTAAGTCTAATTAAACCATCTTCACCATTTAAGAAATCATTCTATTCTCTTTCTAGTTCATTATGTACCTCTGGGCTAATAGAATGGCAACATCTGTCTTCAGCAGTTGTGTTTAGATTTGCTACCCAAATGTAGATTCCCATAAAGCAAAAGGAAAAAGAATCTAGAATAATTCGTCTTAGTCTTCTGTGTGATTCTTACTGCACTTACTCTGGATATTTTCTAGTGTTGGGTTAGTATTTTTATCCATTGCATAGTGACTTTCAGTTATTTTTTATAAAAAAAAATCTTTACTTTTAAATTCATAAAAAGACTTGGTCTGCCACAGTTTTATATATCAATAAGTAAAGCATAATTTAGGTGAGCATACATGTTTATGAGATCCACATAGATAATAAATTCCCTTTTTTTAAGAGTTCTGGTGGTTTAAAACAAAATAAATCTACCACGTTGTCTCATACAAGCTACTTAGGGTTGCCAGATTGAGCAAAAATATGGGATGTCCAGTTAAATTTGAATTTCCAATAAATAACTTTTTTTAGTATTAAGTATGTTCTAGGCACTATTTGGGACATACCTATATTATAAAAAGTATTTGTTATGTATCTGTTATTCATCCTGAGTGTCTTCTATTTTATCTATAAATTGATGGTCAACATACAAACCTGACAACTCTGGCTTCCTTGACACTTCATGTCTTTGCACAAGAAAATTCCAACCAGTGGAATATTTGATTTTGAAAAATAGCCCTTCTCTGTATGTATTTAGAATGTGCTTTTGAGAGAACATTATCATTTTAGATTTTTAGTAATATGAAACACTCTTAAAGGTTAAATGTTGAAGGGATCTATATAAAAAAATGAGTTTCTGTGGACACACGGAAAGATGGTTCTCTCTCTATTTCACTCACAATGTGGGAAACAGAATGGAGATCCAATAACTTGGGAAACCAGGGATGTTAGATTTAGGTTTTCACAGTCACTCAAGTGTTAAAGGCATTATTTAACACAATTCTTGGGCCATGAAGACCTTAGCAGGGTCTACAGCTAGGACTGTAATATCCTCTAAATATGGGCTTTTTGTAGCCATTTCTCCAAATCATGTTGTCAGATAAAAGAGATTTCACTTATATTCCTATGAAAATTGCTGTACTATATTAGATAGACCCTGTTAAGCATGTGTCACTTCACAAGAGGAGCTAAAGGGAACACTTCACATTCCTTGCCTATGTTCTCACACAGAAAATGGTTCCTGTTATTTTCACTTCTAAATTCCTTTGAAAAGTTGCTGACTTTAATCTCCCCTTCTTCCAGAATGAGAAGATTAAGAAAAGTCCCCCCATGTGCATGAGGTCAGCCCAATTAATAAAGATGTTATAGCCCTGGCCAGGTGGCTGAGGTGATTGGAGTGTGGTCTCGTACACCAAAAGGCTGCAGGTTTGATTTCTGATCAGGGCGCATATGAGAAGCAACCAATCAATGTTTCTCTCTCACACTGATGTCTGTCTGTCTGTCTGTCTGTCTCTCTCTCTCTCTCCCTGCCCCACCCCTTTCATTCTCTCTAAAATCAATAAACATATCATTGGGTGGGGATTGCAAAAAAGATATGGCATCTGTATTAATCCATCTGATAATTTCTACAACCTTAGGCTGCCTTCTGAGTGCTGGTTAAGATCATACGCAGACCTTGGAGAGGGAGAGCAACCATCTGCTTTCATAGGTGAAGAAACTGATGCCCAAAGAGGGATGCATTTGCTCAAAGGTATGTATCACATATAAAATACAGTTGTTTCTCAAACCCAAGTTTCCTGAATCTTTTCTCCCACAATTATTTCTAGCATCAATTTACTCTATATGTATAGGCAAAAATATTTTGGGTATAGTGTTATTTAGAAACAAAAGCCAGCGTAACTGCCTTCATAACAGCATTATTCATAATAGCTGAGAAGTGGAAGCAACTGAAGTGTCCTTAAAAGAATGAGTGGATAAACAAAATGTGGTATATGCAAACAATGGAATACTAGCCTTTACAAAGAATGAATTTCTGATACATTCTACAATGTGGATAATCTTGAGGACATTGAGCTAAGTGAAATAGGCCAGTCACCAAAGGAAAATACCATATACACGTAAGAGTGACGTTGAGAAGTAACAATCATAGAAAAAAAGTAGAAAGTGGTTGCCAGGGGCTATGGCAAGAGGAATGGGGAGTACTGTTTAACAGGCATAGTGTCAGTCTCTGGAAGATAAAGAATTCTGGAAACTGCTTGTCAACTATGTGAATGTACTAACGCTACTGAACAGTTCACTTAAAAATGGTCAGTATGGTAAATTTTATGTTATATATTTTTTAACCACAAAAGAAGCTTCATCACACAAAAGGTATCTGATTTTCTTAAGATATTAAGGCGCTCTCTCCAAGTGCTTTGTCAATAAGAATTGGGTTTAAAATTGAGAACAGACCTTAAGCATTCAACTACCTAAAGGGTATGAAAGTGACTAAGAAATCCATGTCAAGAGCAGACTTTGGTAGCCTTTAGAAGGAAGGACTCGATGCTTTTCAGGTGGCCTGGGTAGGACAGAGCTGCAGGCAAAGTCACTGAGAGGCTACGCCGTCCCAGAAAACCTCCCAGCACTCCGCCATTTCATTCAGGGTGCTTAATTCGGTCATGCAATTTCACTTTAAAAATGCAAATAACTCAAGAAAGGCTATATTCCAAACCCCCTAACACAACACATTGGCCTTATTTCCGGACTTCCTGGCTGATGCCCACTTTCCTCTCTGTACTGGAGGACCCTTGCTTTAACTTCCATAGAACCTGTAACTCTTCCTTCAAAGCACTTAGCAAAGGATGGGATTTGTGTGCTATAGTTATTTGTTTAGTAGCTGTCTATGCTAGCTCCTTGAAGGCATGCAGGTTTCCTCCTTTGTTTCTCCTTTGACTCAGCACTGAACATATTGTTTAGTACAGAACAGGTTCACAATAAATAATTTTTAAATGTCTAGGTTAGTTAATAAGCAGCTTAGAAGATCAGTAGGTCTAGCAGGTTCACTGGGTAGTGTGCAAGTAAAGTTGCTGAAGAAATCCCTGAAAGTCTCCCTCCTATCCACTCAACAGTCATAAAAAGGACTGTTCTAACCAGATTTTCATTAAAATATGATGTGAATGACTCTAGAGCAAGCACTGAAGATGTATAATGAGCTTAAACACTTAATTCCAAATTTTGATGGGTCTTCAGAATATCATGTTTAATGAAATAGATCAGACACAACAGGACAAGAACCATATGGTTTTAGTCGTATGTGGAATATAAAATGGAAAACAACAAAAGAACAAACAAAACAAATAAACTCACTGATAAAGACAACAGTGTGGTGGTTCCCAGAAGAGGAGGATGGGGGAGGATAAAAGGAGTCAAATATATGGTGATAGAAGGAGACTAGACTTGGGTGGTCTCATACACAGATGATATATTCTAGAATTGTATACTTAAACTTACATGTCACCCTAATAACTTTAATTTTAAGAAATTTTCCAGAGGTTCTAGTCAAGATTGTGACATAAGTGAACAGTCCTTCCACAGCCACATCGAAATTACAACAAAACAGCAGAACAACCAGCATTCAGAACCACCTGAAATCTAGCTGAACACAAGCGCTACAACTAAGGATATAAAGAAGAAGCAGCATTTAGGCTGGTGGGAGTGGTGGAGACACAGAATGGCTGGTCCCACACCCACGTGTTGAATAAAAATCAGGAGGGATATCTTGGCTGTGGGGGTCCCCCTTGAGGATTGAAAGGTCCCAGCCCACACCAGAACCTCTAGCTCAGGGTTCCAGTGCCAGAAATAAAAGTCCCCATAACTTTTGGCTATAAAAACCAGCAGGGTTTGTGGCTGAGTGAGTCAAAGAGCATCTAGGGTCACAGGTGTTCCTCTTAAAGGGCCTGTGCACTGGCTTACTCAGACGTACTTGCTCTAAGTTCCAGAGCCAGGGCAGCAGTTCAGAAGGTACCAGGAACATACAGGAAGGAACTAAATTGCCTGGTATAAGGGCAAGAGCTGGAGGAACAACTTACTCCCAGACGGAGTGCTGGCAGGCGCCATTGTTTATTTTCTGAACCCTCCCCACACACAACTGGCAGATAGGCACCATATCTGAGTCTCTATCAACCTGACTAACTGTTCATCCTTACCCCCAGTGATTTCCTAAGACCCTGCCCCACACAACTTGTGAGCCCACCCAAGCTGTTTACAGTGGCTTTTCTGTCTTGGTTTTGAACTTTCCTAAAATCTCTCAAACAAGCAGGACCTGGAGCCACTTAGGCATGCCTCTGCCTAAGTGGCTCTAGGCCCAGCACTGGTGGTGGCTGATCTTGGTTCACAACTTGACATCTCCTGGGCACAAGTAGCAGCCAAACCCAGATTGCTTTATAGCTCATGCTGGGTGGCCTGCACCTCCCAGGGAAGCCCCAAAGCCAGGATACCTTTAGACCACATCAAAGTACCACCCAAACACCTCTACAAGTAACACACTCAAAGGGCAACTTAGCAAACACCAGAGCCCCACTGAATTAAGTCCTTCTCTGGGAGGTCAGCCTTTGCACAGTGTATCTTCCATGGTGGTCACAGACACTTTTTGTAGCCAACCAGCCTGGAAGACAATCTCTCCCACTGAGATGTCAACACAATCAACTACGATGGAAAATGTATTTTAGATGTCGCCACAAGAGCAGCACACCTGGAGCGCCCAGCTCAGGTGATTGTGGAAGCTGTGCCACTGGGCCCTACAGGACTTAAGGCCACTCTACCAAGTCCAATATATCTAACAGTTCTGCATAATGCATAGAACAAACATCCAGAGATGCCAAAATGAGACAGGGAGACAGCCAAAGAAACATGTCTCAAATGAAAGACAAGAACAAAACTCCAGAAAAAGCACTAAACAAAATGGAGACAAGCAACCCAGACACAGATTTCAAATCACTGGTTATAAAGATGCTCAGCAAACTTAGGGGAAAAGTAGATGAACTTAGTGGGAACTTCAACGGAGAGATAGGAAACATAAAAATGTAGATAGAAAAAAAAAGAACCAGTCAGAAATAAAGAATACATTAGCTGAAATGAAGAATACATTACATGGAATCAGAGTGGAGTAGATGAAGCAGAGGATTAAATCTGAGATTTGAAAGGTAAGGAAGCAGAAAACACCCAATCAGAACAATGAAAAGAAATAGAACCCTCCAAATGAGGATAGTATAAGGAGCCTCTGGAACAACCTCAAGTACACCAATATTCACTTCATGGGGTTGCCAGAAGGAAAAGAGAGAGAGAGAGCAAGGAATTGAAAACCTATGTAGAAAAATAATAATGAAAAACTTCTCTAAACTAGTGAAGGAAATAGACACAGATGTCTAAGGAGAGCAGAGAGTCCCAAACAAGATGAACCCAAAGAGTCCACACAAAGACACATCATAATTAAAATGCCAAAGGTTAGACAAAGAGAGAATCTTAAAAGCAGCAAGAGAAAAGCAGTTACCTGCAAGGAAGCTCCCAGTAGACTGTCAGCTGATTTTTCAACAGACAGTTTGCAGGCCAGAAGGGATTGGCAAAGAATATTCAAATTGATGAAAAGCAGGAACCTACAACCAAGATTACTCTACCCAGCAAAGCTATAATTTAGAAATAAAGGACAGATAATGAGCTTCCCAGATAAGAAAAAGCTAAGGAGTTCATCATCACCAAACCAGTATAGCAAGAAATGTTAAAGAATCTGAAGAAGAAGAAGAAGAAGAAGAAGAAGAAGAAGA